>CALSBZ010044932.1:726640-743017 GCA_943591055.1 Gobionotothen gibberifrons | reverse complement strand
ATTCACAAATATTACTTCCTACTATGACAAATATTGTTACCCCCCCATTACATTTTTTTGTACCAAGCTTTCAATTTGTATCTGTTACACTACAATGCATTTGTCGGCAAACAACCCAAAACACATACTTAGGTCAAGGCTTACCGTGATTGGTCAAGAGTAATCAACTGCTGCTGCTTTCTTCAAGCTAATTGCAAAGGAAATATGGATACAGGGCCACCTCAAGTGGGTACAAGAACATAACAAATAATCACTGCTTAACAATACAAAAATAATTAATATTATACATGACTGCAAAGGCACAATTGTATAATGTGTCACTCAAGCTGTTCTGAAGTGCTCGAGTAGGAAAACTAGTTGTTATACATATTAATCAGACTATTGTATCCTTGTAATACGTCGTAGATTGTATAACGACATATTTGTGCATTATGTCATCTCTGCCTCGTGGATCTCCGGAGTAAACAGCTTGTGTCGTGACCACTGAAGAATGCCTGCTCATGTAATCTTGCACAGAATGGACGGCTAGAAAAAGCTATTTTATTAACTTAGGAATCCAGCAATATTGCTTTAGAGTTATTTAGTGACTGGAGCTTCAGCTATCCTCCACTCCTTCTCAGAGGTGATTCTGTGCAGCTCTCTGCCCTCAACACGCTGCCTAAGGCTTTTGTTCCCAACCTTTAACTCCATTCGGCCTGTTTTTTCTATCTTCTGCTCACTCCTCGTTGTTCTCTGCCCGGATTGCTACAGTATGCTGTGTGGAAAGGTTTCCTCCTCCTACTCTTCCCCATGCAGACTGGTCTGTCTTTATGAGGCGGCCACAGACTGGTCTCTTTGGGTCTGTCTGCCTTTCCTCCCAGACTTATGTGTGAGAGAGTGTGACACATTCTCAAAACAGTGGAAAATTGCTGATCATTGACTTGAATCAAGTTACATTTAAATGAATTATATCCCGAATAGGCTCAAGCTGTTATATTAGCTCCCTAAAATGATGCTGTTATGCATTTCAATTAACATCTTAGGGGGAGTACATCATTATGTCTTCAAGGGTTGAATAATTACAGCCTTAAGATAGAGTTAATATGGAGAGTTATTGTCGAGTTAACATTTATTTTCGAAGGCTTTAAGGGGAATAAAACATATGTCAAGGCTATGATGTAAAATCGGTTCAAACACTCGACTTGTCTCTTTGGAGCGAGGCTAAAAGCGTCAAGGTGACACGCTGCAATTAAACGGCGGTGGCGGTGTGTTGGCGATGAGCTGTCATCAGCGAGGAGCCGTGTCACAGGTGCAGGCCAGCTGTAAGTATAATTGCTACAGGCCTCGGCGATGGAGCTGAACCCCCCCCCCCCCCCCCCGAGGCGACATTGGGCTTCACAGGAAGATCAGGAGACTTGCAAACATTATGACAAATGGTTATACAGCAGTCGCCAAATTAACAGTGACCCCCTCTTCCCCCGTTTTCTGTCTGCGATAATGTGCTGTTGGGAAGTGTGCTTAATGTTCGAGATAATATAGCGGCTTAAACATTAGGAAGGAAATATCAATTACATTCCCCTTTACGCACACATATTTTCTTAATGTACATTCTGAATAAGTGTGTGAATATAAGTGGAAATAGTGTTTCTCGGCAGCAGAAGCTACTCTGAATTACTATGGTTGGACTCCATGTGCTCACTAATTGAGACTCAGTGCTCGGAGGAAAAGAAAGGAGGCGGGTTCATAAACAGTGTTTACTTAAAGCACCCTCTTCGCCTTATTAGTATTAATAGCAGTGACTTCAGAAAGCTCTTATTCTGCCATTGGACACTTTTGTATTATTTATGATTGAAATGAAAGCCTGGGAACGCAGCGGCGATGGAGGAGCGCTGCATAGCAAACGATGTTGCCTATGCCAGTTTACATAACCAACTCTTGGGTAAACAGCGGATTAAGCGCAGCACGGGGCAAGGCGAAGAAACGGGAGCAAAATGTTATATCCACGCGTTAGCCTATCAGAGGCCAGCGTTCCAGAGGAGGACACTGCGGAGCTTTTTTTGATGCAGCTGGTCTTCATCTGCAAGTCCTTTTGAGCATGAAAGTGTGGTGCGCTGCAGATTCTCGCCTCCAGTGCAACTTTATGTATCGTTGATGTGAAGAAAAGTGGGGTCAAAATAAGCTCGCTGGAACTGGAGAGCTTCTCGCCTTAATTAAAGACACCATCTGTTAAATGTTATTAGTGAAACTGGTAGAGTGAGCATTAGAGAAGCGAACAGGGCTTTCATTTTGTGCGCTATTTCCAGCAGCGATGCCTTGTCGAGCAAGGGGTTCTGGGTGTGGGGCTCCAGAGCTCCCCTGCTGAGGTGTCTTTGAGCAACACACGGAATCCCTATCAGGGTGCAGTCCTTGAAGCATCGTATTTTCTGATTAAATGAATTGAAAGGATGATAGGACTAATTATAAAGTTATGTTTTTTCTACATTATATATAATCATCACCCCAAAAAAGCTGTACTGTAGGAATAATCTTCTCTGGAAGTTTTTGGGGTAATCCTTTTTGTAGATAATGTGCCGACTAATACTTTATTTTCGAGTATTTGTAACTTTTCAGAAGCTAACAAAGTCTTCAACTCAACTGTTTGGCTTTCTATATGGGACAATTCATGAATATACATAATTCAGAATTGTTTCGAGTCCCCAAGTCTGCACTGACAAGTCCTAAAAAAGTCATAATGCACTCGACCCGCATTTTAGAAACTACATTTTGTATGTAGTTTGTATTTTGTTGACCCAAAAATAAGTAGTTCAAGATCAAAGAACCTATTGTGAGCTGTCAATCGTGTGAATTGTCAGATATAAATGATATGTTGAAATCTACAGTCAAAGCCAAACAGTTGAATTGTTGAATCTCAACTAATAAGCTGTTGAAAAGATACAATAATAAAGTATTTATAGGCAGACCATCCAAAAGAATTTTTATTTACAAAAGTATGTTAGAAAAACTTGCAAATGTGTGTGTAGTTCACCTCGAGTAAACCCGAGCATGTGATGTTGTTTTCCAGCTGCACAGAAAAAAAGCACCAACAGACCACGGCAACATATACTGAATCAATCTTTATTTATATTAAATTAAAAATATACTTTTGACAGATTCATGTAACAAACATGAGGAACGGTATTTTCTATGATATAAAGCTTTGGGTATGGTTTCAAATAACTCTGGGGGGATAGTCGCGGGGAGATAAAGGGGACACGGGGAAGCTAACGGTCGGCGAGTTACTCCGAATGCTTTTCTCTCTACGTTGTCTCCTCTAAAAGCATGCAAAACAAATCAGAAATTAAGGGGGCTGTGCTTTGCCTTTTAAGGGGGGGGGGGGGACGTGGCTCAGTAGTATTTCCAGTGGAAAGTAAGCAGAGAAGGTAACACAGTTTCTCTGGGTTGGTTGGCAGCACTGGTTACAGGATATATAAAGGGGGGTTCCCATTACTGAGTGACAAATGAAATGTGGCAGGCATGGGGAAGCGAAACATGTCAACCCCCCCCCCTTCTTCCACCATTCCTACTTTTAAACACCTACAACTGAAACATTACATGAGGACGGCCACAACGCTCGGGAATAAAAAGGGGGCTTCACAAGAGTTTCCACATGAGAAAAAAGGGTCAACAAGCACTTTTTAAAAAATCAAATCCCCATTAGTCAAAAGCTACACTTACATAAAGCAAATATGTACGGCTCTTTCTGTACAAGTTGTTACAAGCGGGAGAAAAACAGCAGTAGGAGAGAAAGACCATACAAATTCAAAGCATTGCCTCCATATTTACAAATTCGCAACGTCGCCCGTTTTCAGTGCTTTATAAAAATACTATTCACATTTTGTTGTTGGTGAAGTGTGTTAGATAAGGTTCGGAGGAAAACCCAAAAGATTCTGTACATGTATACGGATCTGATAATTTAAAACACAGGGACGTGAAATCGATGAGTTGTGCAATTACACAGACAGAAGGAATCGCAACGTGTTAAATAATGCGCAGGTCAAAACACAAAAAAGGTCCTTGAAGAAATCCTCAATAATATGGAAAACTACTATTAAAAGGGGTAATATACACACAATAAATCCCATGAACGATTTCAGAAATAATGATTCCCAGTTTGTGCTACTGAATTTCATACAAAAATGTGGGTATTTTCTCCCATTTGAATATAATACTGTCGTCAATGGAGAGATACAAAGGTGGAAACACTCACTGTGGGTACCATGCAAGGTGATATCGTACTATACATTAAACTCAGCCTGTGTGGATGAAATATAGAAGGATTCACTTCAGCACAACGTGGCTACATGCCTCTGCACCGTGGCTCCAAAGAAACAGTAGACAGTATTAAATAAAAAAAGTGATCAGTCTTAAAACACCGGCGCCGTGGAGTGTTCTTGAACTGCCATGAGCCACACGAGTGTTTATGGGCTGAGACAAATAGCAGCAGGTAACACAGTCCAATGCCAAAGGCGAAATGAGATATTAGTCGGCAGAGAGGAAAAATGATTGCTTCCACAAAGAGAAAAACAAATTGTGTTACTTTTTAAAAACATCACCAAGGCCTTTCCGATGACACAAATAAGAAGATCAGGTATTTGTCTTCCTTTAGTGGCAATACTCTTGAGAAGATTGAATTCAAAGTAAAGGGTCTCGGATAGTTTCAAGTGCTCTGGAGAACACGTGAGGCCTGTCTTTCAGTCTAATCTGGTCTCATAGTTAATGAGTGTAATTCAGGCCAAACAAGACTGCGTGTATTTCTCTTTTCTACCCCCATTTCTTCTTCTTGAAACCCACATTCTGCTTCCATCGCTCAGCATGTATAAACAAACCCAAACACGGCATAAATATTTCACATTGATATTAAATGTTGTCTCTATTTCCTTAAATTAGAGCTCCATTAGGACTACAAAATACTCCTTCATCAAATAATCATGATAGCATCAAAGCAGCATTAGAAATACTGTTTGAAGCAAAAGAAGAGAGAGGACATTCTTGAAGCTGGTCAGTACCACCTTAACGGCGTTTTCTTCGTGAACTCCCGGCACCTTCCTCTGACTTTTAGCTAAAGCTTTCTGAAGTGGTACAAACCAGATAAACAAGTAACGAGGGGTGGAAATCCTTTCTTTCTACCCGCGAGGTTTGATCAAAGTGCTCCATGGGGAGGACAAACATGTACAGCTGACTAACACTTTCACACGGAAGCAGACATTAAAATACACTAAATAAATATCCTACACAAATAAAATAAAAGCTTAGGCAGGGTTCTACCACAGACGTTAAACATGGCCAACATATGGTGGCTAAAAAAAACTCACTAAAGATTTGTCGTATTGATTCAACTAAGATGATGAGGCCCTCTGAGGAAAATTATCATTACACAATTGTCCTCTTGATCTTTGTAGTTCGGCAAGCTTTGTGGTGTTTTCCCACCCACAGGTCGACTGTATGGCTTGGCGGAAGAAATAATGGCTGTAACTCCAGCGCTTTTAGCAGCATTGACTGGCAGTTTGCATGCAGAGGCATCACTAGTGAGGGCTTGGACTATTCTCTGGAGAGTAAAGGCGCGATCAGTTGTTGAGTAAACCTTAGAAAATACATACTATGATGTCACTGGACTTATAATAGATCCAGAATGAAAATCATTGTCCGACAGTTGACTACTAATGCGGTGTTCAAAAAAACGATCCAATATAAGTCATTGTAATACGGTGTCAGGTGACATACCAACAAACTACGGTGGAAAAAGTATTCTAGCAACCTTGGGCAGCAACCAATAAAATAACATTTACCTACCCTGTCCCACAGAAATTGGGTTCATATATTATTGATTTCCTTTCCCAAAATATCATTGTCTGGATATCTTCATGATGACTTCATAAAAAAGGGCATTCTTTGACTGTTTTCATCGAAATAAATATCTGTTAAGTCTCTATCTAATGTCAAATACATATCAAAATGGTTATAGAGCCAATGGCCCACCGATGAAGGTATTGTAATATTTATATAAAACATTTGCAGTATTAGGAACTGGGTGTCTATGGAAGAGAACATCAGAAAGAATGTTGTATTAGGGCACGGTCACCATAGAGGTGTCAAAAGTTGAGCTCAAAAGAAGTGACCAATCAGATATGCTTGTAATCAGAAGCGAATGTTTTTTCACCCCTACTCTCGCATAGAACGGAGGTCAATGGGTCAACCATTATATTTGCATGTATAGAGTGGTGCAGGGATGACGTATTTACCCGGAAATAAGCTGTGCATGGGTTCCCTCGACAAAAAAGCAATGGGATTTCTCCATAGGATTTTGGAAAATAGCTCGAAATAAGGTCTGTGGAAAACGAACCTGTTTGATAAATGCACGTTTTGTTCAGTCGGATAATATCCACATGTCTACCCTACTTTTATAATTCTCTAATCGTAAATCTAATCGCCAGAAGCAAAATGCTAACGTTATGCTATAAAGGAACTACAGCAGGGTCGCTGCTTCAACGTCACGCCAACTTAAGCGAAGTTGAAGCGTTTGTTTGAACAGTTTGCAGGAGGCAGGTACTTGCTTTCAAGCAGAACAGGGCAACCAAAGTTAGCAGGAGTGTTTACGTGTTCGGCGTAATGACGTACAACGGCCTGGACAACTTCTGTACTATTCAGCCACTTGGTAACAACCATCGTTTTTCTCTCTTCAGAAATCACCAGTGGGGTCACTGCTGATGTATTTCATGTCGTAGAACAAAACGTGATCCGTCTCTTCAATTTTGTCAACCACAGACCTTATTTCCAGCTATTTTCCAGAATCCTATGGAGGAATCCCATTGGCTAGGAGACGAGGGAACAGGAAGTGGTAAAATGCTAACTCACTTCCGGGTTTTAGAACTCGTCACTGCACCACTCTATTACCGTGCCATTTCACTTTTTTCCATTGTAAACGCACAACATATGGAACTATGCCAACACTTTAAGCTCATGTGTCCAAAGACTTAAATAGGATTTCTAAATCAATCAGGACTGAAGACTTACATATTGCCATTCTTAAAACGTTTTCTACTTGACTGCAGATGGGGGAAACCTTCGAAGTTTGACCAGTGATGGGTTTGTTAGCAGCAGCACTGAACCTGTCAACCATGTTATAACCGACTTCGACCGCAACTCTTTTTCTACAGATAACCTTATGAGGCCAAATATGCTCGCTAACATGTGAGCACACAGGTCCATTCACACTGACACAAACACACACAAAAAGTAGTCCAGTTGTCTGTGCTCTGCTGGTGCTGTCTCTTTCATTCCTTGAGGTCTTCATTAGGCCGCTTGTAAGAACTTTCCCTCCCCTCAAGATTTTCTTAGCTCCTTCTCTCACTATCTGTGTCTATAATCACCGTTCTCAGTTCCGCTGCTTTGTGGTTGGTCTTATTCAGCAGATTCAGGAATCTTATGCTCTCATGGCATGACATTCTTTACACATCTACGTTAGCATCCTGGTCTGAATGGGAAAACCAGTGTATAAAAAATCCATTGTCTCAACACTGCAACCAGTGTTTATAAAAATGTTTACAGTGTGTTTTTTCCCTTATTCCCTTTGGCTCGGAAAAAGGCTGTTTTCGCACAGCTTTTCCAAGTAGACAGCAAAAACAACAGAACAGCAGTTGCCCTGTGTATTTTCAGGCAAGTCCATGGTCGAACTACACACGTGAAAGGAGCGATCACTGTAGTTTGGGCCGTCACAGTATCACAGTAACAGTAGAAGGATGAGTTTCACATATTTGATGGGGAATTTGAGAACTTTATGGTATAATCCTATGGGCAAAATGATTGAATATGATTGATCAGCTTTCATGAAGCTGGAAGTCCTGACACAACCCTTTCAGTCTTTTTCCTCACTCTACAAGGTCATTCACAGAACAAGATATCTTAACATCCAACCGACTGTATTTGCTCTTTCTGTTTGCTTATCTCACAAACCCATCGAAGCGTATTGTTCATCCCCAAACGTTCGTACTGGGGAGATAATAAAACTTCTTGTTCCTTTCCTTGAAGCTGAATCCACAATGGCTGGCAGTGAGTTCAGGTCCATCTTTTTTTGACGCCACTGTAGTTATATTGTGCTGGGACAACACAGTACGTCCACTGCTTTGTGACAGTCATGTGTCCTTCACGTTCTCACTGAAATGGAGCGCAGTCTCTATCTACAGGACAGAAATGGACTGGATTGGATATAGTGAAGGTGCGTGGGTACTGCCTGGCTCGGTTTGGTCCACCTCCTCCGGATGTCACTACAATCTACAGCAGATGGCACGTTGTTTGAAAACAAT
Source organism: Gobionotothen gibberifrons (assembly GCA_943591055.1). Taxonomy (NCBI): domain Eukaryota; kingdom Metazoa; phylum Chordata; class Actinopteri; order Perciformes; family Nototheniidae; genus Gobionotothen; species Gobionotothen gibberifrons. The sequence goes on along the minus strand of CALSBZ010044932.1, from coordinate 734,699 downwards.
TGGGGGCTCTGGTTGTTGCCGTTCCCCTTTGTATGGGACAGTGGAACCGGAGAGGATGGGTTGCTGGAGGCTAGAGTCACATTGAGGAACGTTTGTCGAATAGAACGATTTAGACCACAGTGTTCCGCTGCCGGTAGGGTGGAGGCGGCAAGACGGTGCCGGACTTCAGGGAAAAGTCCGACATGTATTCCGGGTTTTCAGCCACTGCCGGCCGTATATGTCCGTTCTGCTTGTAGAAGAGCTTGGCGTTGGTGGAACCGCCCTGTGCGCCCTCCGGGATCGCCTGGTTGGACGATTTGGGAGGCAAGCTGTGCTGCCAGTATTCCGGATTGTCAAAGGTCACCTTCAGCTTCTTCCCGCTGAGTTTACCTGTCGTCAGCCCGTGCTTCAGCAAGCTGGCTGGGTGCGAGGTGGCGTGGATCTGGTACGCTGGCAGGTTGCCGTGCCCGATGGCGGCCGAAGTGGACAAGGCGCCAGATTGGCACACCTGGGCCTGGGCAGAAGTTCCTGATTGGCTGACCATACCGCCACCTGGGTTTCCTGCGGGTTTGATGGTGTGGTGGGTGTGGAGGATGTGGGTCGCTGGGCCGTGGTGGCAAGGCAGGCCAGATGGTGAGGGCAGGGCCGTGGGGAGGGGGTAGTGGGGCAGGCTGGTTTGGATTGTAAGCGGGAGGTGGGAGCCTGAAGAAGCAATAGAGCAAGTGGGATGGACGGGTAGGGGCAGACCATTCCTCCTCAGAGCTTCCAGGCCCAGATCAGCGGGGCTGTGGAAGGTGTTCAGGTACAGCGGCTCGTTGATGTACTCGTCCTCTCCTTTGGGCTGGCTGTTGGGTGTGCTGTGGTAGCCGGGGTTGTCCAAGGCGTGGATCTCGCCGTTCTTACGTCGCGTGACAAACGGGTTTTCTTCAATGGGATTCAGATACTCTGTAGCACAGATCAAAAGGAGGAGAGGGGAGGGTAGGAAAGGAAAAAGAGAAAAAAGAAAGGAGTTTAGGATAGGATAAGACAACAAGATCAACAGAAGTCAACTCGAGAGAAAAGGAAACATAAGCAATGGAAATTGAAAGAGAGCACGAGAAAGAGATCACTCGCTAATGAGGGTGGAAGATGGAGATGATAATGGCGGTAATGGCAGCCACTCAGGAGCACGCGGGCAAAATGCCAGCAGTTCTTTGGCACTGGAAACTCCATCTGCTGGGGGTGAAAATGCCAGCAAATGACCCCTCTTCACTGCTTCCAAGCGCTATAATAGTGGGGTGCGAAACCTATTGATTTTGCCCACTCTTCCGCTCCTTGACATTGCATCACATGCATTCGGCTGCGGGCTTTGTTATATTTTGTGCTGCTCGAGAATCAAAGACGGTAGCGCGAGAGCGAAGCTGACGGACAGAATGGTGATCAAAGGCAAAATATGACTCTGTAGTAGCTGACATACAGCGTGGAAGGAAACTGGGTAGGAATTTTAATCAATGGAGTGAAATGGAATGAACAGGCAGAATTGACTACATGAGTGTACTTACTATGTGAATGAACAAAGACATGACAGAACAGGGGAACCATTTGTAGTACAAACAGCATGTTTAAATTGTCTTCATGGAACAGAAGGCATAGTTGATGTTTGTGCGACTTTTATATCACGGTGTTTTATACATTTGTAAGAAATTACAATAAGTTAGGGACGGTTATTTCAGAACACCTATTTAAATGTTTGGAAGTGCTCTGGAAAATGATTTGTGTTGCGTTTGACCTACCTGAAGAGCTCTTGTCCTTCATGGGTGTCATGTATCCGTCCTCATCAGTGTCCCCTCTTGTTGCCCTCTCCCCCAAGAAGATGGTGGGGTCTGCGCTGTACCTCTGGCCCCCACTGTCCTCTCCCTGGCTCAGGCTCTTCTTATGCAGGCTGCCGTTACAGCGCTGGTCCTCCAGGGCCGGACCCGGTCCACCTGTTGCTTCCTGGTTCATGGCGGCTTGGGCCCCTGCTACAGAGCCCTCTGCGGGGATTGGACCCCCGTCTCGATAGCCAAACTGGTTCTGGGTTGCAGATAGAGAAGAGGAATACTGTTATCTTTGTTCTGCTGCCTAAGGTTCAATTGAATCACAAGAAATACACGGAAAAGTTGGAGTGAGTTTAAGCCAGCTGGATGCCACCTGCGGCAAAGGAAGTGAGACTTTGAACCCGTGCAGCTGCCTGTTGAAGGGAACATTCTCCAACAAAGTTCTGAAAATGTAGTCATCAGCCTTAAGGGACTGCAAGGGCAGCCAGGCAGAGCTTGCATGCAAACACCTGAACCTCAAAAAAGAACAAAAAAACCCACAAGAAAATACAAAACATGACATGAGAAGCAAAGGGCTTCTTGTGTTGCTGTGCTGGATCGCCGCAGGCTGTTTAACCCAGGCCTTCTCCTCGCCACTCTTTGCCAACAGCTAGCGCTACAGCAGCAATTACAGGACGCAGAGCTACAAAACACAACAGAGGAAAACAAAGAAACGTCCCGAGGTTATAACCGTGCACTTACTCCCACTGTCTGCCCTCCATTGCAATCAACTTCCCCCCACCTCCAAAACTTCTCTGTTCATCCCTTCTTCAAAGCCAGTCATTATCCGCTCCTCTTTTCAAGTATGAGCGTGAGATCAAATCAGCCCAGATTAGATAAGCGTCTGTATCGGACTGCGGCGGCGCAACCTGAATAACTAACTTCCTGTGGCAAAGTCAGCCAGCCGTGTGGGCATGGAAGGTCTTTTGACTGCCTAATCAAAAGAGTTCCAATTCAAGATAGGGATGTTGACCTTGAATTGCAAACCTTGGAAGGATTACTTTGCGTGTTTCTTTCGGGTGTGTTCGCCAGGGAACAAAGTCCCGCCGGCAAACTGCTAGGTCACAGGGGTAAAGGTGCACTTGGGCTGGCGGCACACGTGCACGCTGCAGAGCAAACACCCGAGCCTGCGCTGATTATCTATTAGTAAACGGCGGTGGCATTTTAAGAGAGCTTCTGCTATTTGCTACTGCAGCGTTGAGTAATGAAACCTGGGGCCTGGGGGAGCTAGCGTGTAAAGAGCCCAGGTTTAAGCCACACACGCTGGGTTGGAAATGATGGAGGTGGGCCATTAGTGGAGGAAAATCATCAGTGTATTCAAAGTTCTTAACCACCTTGACCACGTATGGAGGACAGTGAGTTGGGGTTGTTTTCAAAGAGAAAGAAAAAATAAGTTATGCGATATGATATTTGGTGTGTTATCATATTAAAATGTTTAAAACTGGTTCAACAAACTGAAAAAAATATTTGTTTAGGTGACGGAAATGTTGCAATTAACATATATATTGGTGTGCTTACTCTGTTTGAGTCGACGCGAGGCCTAGTTGTGTATGACGGAGGAGGCATGTTGAAGCCTTGAGGCACCAGATACTCGTCGGCATCCATGAGGTCGTTCAGGTCCTCTTCATCCAGAAGGCTCTGGAAGAACTTGCTGTCATTGGGGCTGGGGAGCTTCATGCGGTCATCCCCCTGAAAAGTAGAAAAGTGAAACCATGTAAGTGACAACATCAGATTCTATATTGCACAAAAAAGCACCACGAAATGACTCAGATGATCGAAATATGTTCAGTCTGATATTACTACTGTCCCTTTAAAAGCCTTTGCATTGAGTGCTCTGACAGTGAGGTAAACCCACCTGGATGACAAGGTATCGCTGGGGGTCCCGGGCCATTCTGCAGAACTCAGCAGCCAGCTCCTTGAACTTGGGCCGGCTGTCTGCGTCAATCATCCAGCCTGAGGGAGAGAAAGACACAGATTTAGCATTGGAAGACATACATGATTTGCATATGAACTTACATGTGTGTGTTTGAAACATATATTGTTTAGTAAAAAATTACCAAATTCAAAAAAGGGTATCTTATAATAGTCAATATATGATAGCTTCTGGTAGAAAACCACAATGCTGACACAAAAAGGGGAAAGGTCGCCACTTGGCTGAATGAAGGGATGGTTCACTTTAGTTTTTGTCATTTTAAGACAGTTTAATGCAAGAATGTTTTTGGTAGAAATGCAGCTTGCATTTTTAGTCCTGCAACTGCATTTCATCTGTGTCCCAAAATGACCCTGCCACACAGTAACAGTATTTGTCGATAACAATTAGAAAATGTTGGTTAATTGTTGTTAATTGTCCTGTAGAAAATACAGTGGAGTAGCAAGCATGATGTTCACCTAAACAAACTTTTAAGTGCCTTGCTTAAGGGCAACTTAGAGGTAGTTATTAAGCTTGACTAGTAAAGTGTTTCTCATTTTGATCTCCAGCCTACTTTGTCTCCCACAGCCGCAGTAAACACAGCAAAGCGCTGCAGGTGGAGAGAGGCCAGGTGGTGTCTCGGCTCAGATTGGGCAGTAAAGCAACCCGAGTTTCTAATTTACATATTGTACAACAGTGATGGCTGAAGTGGGGTCTGGCAGCCTCTAGCAACCCGACATGGAGGTATCATATCTCACCAGCAGGATATAATTGCTTCATTTTTCTATATTTCACTGGTAACCACAGTGATACAACAATTCATCCCAAGCTAAAATGTATACGGTGAAAAGGAAGTTTTGATCTTATATTAGTCTCCTAGATCTCCTCTAATGAACCGCAGACCTTCACTGTTGTCATTCCACCTGCCCGTCTGCACTCGGTTCATCTGATTTCCGCTTGCCCCCCGCCCCCCCCCACGCAGGCACATTACCTTAAATGAGGTGCAATTACTCCGGCAATCAAACTCTATTTCATCTTTATTGGGGTGGCGCTGAGGCGGCAGGGCAAGCAGTGTGGCAGCGCAACAAATCACAAACAACGGCTCTCAGTCAACATGTAATTAGAATTAATGCGGCCAATTGCTTCCGTTTGGCTCTGCGTCAGGCCCCTCCTTGCTGGTCTGACTCACTGGCTATTTCTGACCACTGTTAATATAAGTTAAAAGTGAAAGTAGCATAATGTGGAAATGCTCAGTAAAGTGCAAGTACCTAAACAAAATGTACTTAACCACAATACTTAAGTAAATTCCCTTTAATTCATTTCACCTATGTGTACGTGCTTTAAAATATGAACCTGTATAGAAGTGGGTAAAAATGACAGCTAAAGGAAAATGATTGATATCAGCTACCAGGCTTGAATATTACAAATAAATCAGGAACACGTGGGAGCCCTAAATCATGTTAAGTTAAGGGAATCCCTGTAACCTCAGCATTTGAATCATAATTGTTCAGACATTTAACATAGCACATACAATTTATTCTCCTCTTGCGGGAGGGATGAGTTGGCATTGTTATTAGGGTAAATGGCTGCAGGGCCTGCTTCTGTGCTGTCAAAAGCCATTGGCATGACTGTTTCCATTTGGAAAAAGAAAAATTGGATATTATGACATTTCGGATCGGATTAACATTTTTCCGTCAGGGGAATAGGCTTTGATATGGATCTCCAAGCTGGATCGCATCGATGTCTTTCAACACATTTGGCATTTTATAATGCTCCAGCAGAATTTTAAAGTCTCATTTCAATTTCAAGTAGAACGGATACAATATGTGTCCAATTAAAAAATAACTTAAAGACAAGGGAAAACAAGTCATAAAGTTGATGTGTGGCCATTTTGACGTCGAACAGCAGTAGACAGGAAGTGACTGAAATCTACCCCACCATAGTTGGGTTCAGTGTGGAGGAAACGGAGAGCCAAGCAGCCGATAGCTGGCACATCTAATTGCATGGATTGGCACGCACGCCTGGAGCGTTTCCTGGAAATATGGGAGGGTGGGTCCCTCTACAGCCATGTTCACCAGAACCAGAATCCAGCCAGGGGAAGATGGGAGAATTTGTGACGCATGAATAAAAAGTGGGTTTTTGGATGAGTTCGGGTGCTACGGCTGGGGGGGGGAGGTGCAGTGGTCCAGATGGAGGATGACACCGACAAAGATGTTGCAGACCATAAAGCAGCCAGTTTTCCGAATTGTTTCCTCCTCTCTCCTCTTTACATACCCGCTTCCCTTCCAATGGGAGCCCCAGAGCTCAGATAACCAGATGCATATTAAAAAATATGAACCCTTTTTATTAAACTACAACTCACCGGTGACACCTCAAAGCTGAGTCGGAGCGGTGGATAAACATGATTTAAAAATAAGATTATGTGCGTCACAAAACTCATTGAGTTAGAGTGTTGTTCGGAAACATTGCCTTTAACCCTTTAAAGCATCTAAAGTGTGAGGGGCGCCTCCCTGGGGGGGGGGAGCGCCAGAGAGCTTCAGGGGAGGCGCAGCGTGAGAAAAAAATTACGAGAAAAAGACGAGTAAACACTTGCACACTTTTTGGCTGTCTGTGGAGACCGAGTTCCCCCACCTCCACAAACAGGCTGTAAAAGTGCTCATTCCCTTCACCTCCACCCAGGGGTGGACTGGCCATCTGTGTGTTCTGGAGAATCACAGAACGGCCGCTCGTTATTTTTTATGTTTTCAAACGGCATCATTTAAGTTGCGCTGACAGGCGACAGAGGTCCGTTCAGCGGGCCGTTTCCACGCAGCGAGGCCCCCCCCCCCCCCCGTTGACAGTTCACTAGCGTGCTCTACCGATACCTGTGTGCTCTACCGATAGCGTGCTCTACCGATACCTGTGTGAGTGCAGGTTTTCTGCATTGACTTTGATCAAAAGCAAGTACCGGTCAAGGCTGCAGCCAGAGGATGATCTGCGTGTATTCCTGTCTACATTGCATCCCTGCATCATCCGCCTGTGCGCATCGAAGACCCAGACTCATTGTTCCCACTAAAGTAGGGGTGAGCGTAATAAGGAGGCAAAGTTGACGTTCAGTGTGTTGCCGGGAGCATATAAGGATGTATACACGATGTTGAAAATGTAAAAAAAAAAAAAAGTTAAAAGATAAAAAGGTTTAAAAAAGTTATTGTTTAATGTTTTAAGGAGGTGACGCTACTCAGCCAATCAAATCGGTGCAGTCGGTGAGTCAACACGGTAGATTCAAACACACACACAGAGACGAGACAAGAGGAGAGAAAGTCATTTCAAATGGCGTGCTCGAAAGAGAGAAGCGAAAACAGAGCATGTAATGACATGTTCTCTTACTGCACCTCTTTGAAATGCAATTGAATACCCCTGCATTACAGCAACAACAACAATCATGTTCTCTGAGAGGAGGCTCACCTTCCCACACTTTGAAAAACCCCTGATCTATGCTAAGCTAGATGTTGTAATACAAAACATGAAATCACTTTGTAACTGCTTATGATAGAGACAGAATTTGAATTGGGACTGAACTGTGAGAATCTCAGCTTGTGAGTTATTGTGTCATCATGGCAAAATGAGCTCTAAATATAATATATATATTATTATATATTATATAATATAAGTTGAGATTGAAAATGGGCTGGGTCCGAGCAAATGGCGCAATTTCCCTTTCCACTATTTTCACTTTTTTGTGTCAAAATAGCCCAACCCTCAGAATTGATAGTTGATAGAGTGCCTCTCCTTGAAGAAATAGTACCATTTTCTTTTTTGCAGTGAGTTAGATTGAAAAGATTGATACCTCTCTGTCGTATCGCATGAACCATATTTGTCATCTTGTTAGTGAGTGTCTGTATGCGTGTGCGTTTCCTCACATTTCACCATGACCATGTAGACATCTATGGTGCAAATTGGCGGCTGCGGCAGACGCTCCCCTTTCTCCAGGATGTCTGGGATTTCTCTCGTGGGGATGCCGTCGTACGGTTTGCCTCCGAATGTCATCAGCTCCCAGATGGTCACTCCTGGAGGAAACAGGAAACAAGAAAGATGGAGAAACGATATTAGAAGAAAGAAAAAAGGGGCAAAATGGAAATTAAGAAAACGAAAAAGGACCCCACCATAACTCCACACGTCACTCTGATGGGTGAACTTCCTGTAGTGGATGCATTCCAGAGCCATCCATTTAATGGGCATCTGAGGAGAGAGAAATACAGACACAAAAAGACAGAAAATCACACCTGACAATCTTCCATTATTTCCAATATTCGGCTCAACAGCTGACCTATCTTTTAATCCAACGTTTGTGAGATAT
>CALSBZ010044932.1:709374-726240 GCA_943591055.1 Gobionotothen gibberifrons | reverse complement strand
CACACACACACACACACACACACACACACACACACACACGAAGAGCATGCTCACGCCTCCACTTACACCAACCTTGCCCCCGTCTGCGTTGTACTCCTTCTCGTCGGCGTCCAGCAGCCGCGCCAGGCCGAAGTCGGTGATCTTGATGTGATTGGGCGACTTCACCAGCACATTGCGGGCTGCCAGGTCTCTGTGGACCAGCCTCCTCTCCTCCAGGTACATCATCCCCTGAGAGAGGGAAGGAGAAAAGGTGAGGGGACTATAACTCATGAGGCCGTCTATCATTTCATATCACGGTCTGAGATCGTCGATGCGCTAAATGTCAGCCCTAACGTCAAGTTATTGTCATAACTGTCATCATCATTAACCGCACGCCCACGCGGACATTTAGATTCCATCTCTCATCGTTATCGCACCCCATAAATGATACAGAGAATGTTAGGCAGCTTTCATGGCACGGCAGAGATGTCAGAAAGTCAGACATTCAAACTTTTGACATGTGAAACTCTTGAGTCACAGCTCGAAAGAAGAGAACAGAATTTCTTTTTTTGAGAGGCAGAAATCTGACAAAACGTCAACATGCAGAGGATCCAGTGGCAGACAAGTCCTTATTAGATATGTGATAACACTTTCTATGACACATAACATACTTGTGAGTTTAGATCTGCTATAGAACTGCATGGTTATAGTTATAGACACACACAAATATGCATAGTGCTTTGTAACCATCAACACAAATGATAGAACCTTATTGGGTCAAAATCATAATACTTCAATACTTGGCTTTCATTTTGAAAGGATCTTACTGTACTTTTAACATTCCCATAGTTGTTATCTCTTTATATTGCATTATAATAACTGTTATGCATTATAATGTGATTAGAAATTACATATTCAACCTATTTTTTGTGTGCTCCTATTGCATATATTCTTAATTAGTATAATAATATATTTGAACTGCAATTAATATGAACTTATGCATGAAAACAATTAGAATCATAAATAATCCTTGCAAACAATGATGTGAATATGAAGCAGTATGATATTTCAGTTTATAAATCCTTCTGAAATGTGTTACGATCAACGTGAAAAGAATGACTGAAATATTTAAAACATTATCCCGTGCTTTAAGTAGATTATAGTGTTAACAGATTTTGTACAATGCCTCCTGAATCCTGCATGCTGAAACATACATTTGAAAAGCTGCCAACACCAGATATTAAAGTGATATAGTGAAATATGAATGCAGGTGAAAGGACATCTTTCTCCCTGCAGTATCTGGACAGAGCAGCTTGTAAAACTACAAGATCAAACAGACACTGGCCATGTCTCAGTGTGTCTCAGTGTGTAACATCAATCTCTACTCCTCGTAACATGTCCAACTGCGGTGTAATCTTGTTCCGTCATAGCAGAGATTGTGTCTCCGCCTCCGTGTCCTCGATAACGGTGGGGCATTTTCATGACAGCTGGGCAGGTGGAACAATAGATGTCCTTCCAATTTGTTAACGTTGATTATGAACACCCCGTGAGCAAAGGCGAGCGACGGGGGGAAAAACAACAAAGCCTTGAGCGGAGAGAATGGCTACTTTGCTCTGCAGCCTTAATTTGTTGCTCAATGGGCTGGATGGAGCAAGGTCTGTTTGACAGTGGCATAAAAAACCCATTTGCAGCCATGCGAGACAGAGGTGTACCTGCAGACACACATGGCGCCTTTTTTTCTCACCGAAGACGTTTCATCATGCCTTCATGGGCACTGACACACGCTCATGTCAGTCCTTTGTGCTCATAGCTTTCCACAACTGCCGGATGAGCAAGCAAGGTTGGACCAACTGAAGTGTATCAGACTGGATGTTAAACAAGTGGATGCCATTTTTCAAGACGATCAATACAAAACAATGAAAAGATTTCAACCAAGGTCCACGCCTCCGAATCATTGTCCATTTACCACACGGTGAAAATACTTTTCATAAATAAATAAATAGAAGTGTGTGTGGGCACATAGCGAGGCACATTGTGTTGAAATGCTCCGCCTCCTCCTCCACCTCCTCGTCTCAGACAAATGTGAGAATAAATCGATAACGCCGACGTTTGGCGCCGCCATCCATCATCCGCTGGCCTCTTGGAGACACACAGAGACAGAGACCACCCGGAGACCACCCCCTACTCCAAAGAAAGACATATTTCACAGAGCGTAGTCGCGCAATATCTTTATCTGTCATTCCTTTTGCGTTGTCTTTCACTCTTTTTTCTATTTTGTACCAGTTCAGACACTCTCCCTCAACTTATTCCATTTCTTTCTTGGCCTAGACAAAATGTCAGAGCGAGGCCCCTTCGCAGTTTGCTGAAAGAGTATTTAAAATAGATTACTTCTAGGGGGTTCGAGCAGGCGATCAATAACAATGCTGATTACAATAAGCCTGAAGACACCAGCGCCACGCAATATTTGTCCCCGATGTCAACGTCGAGAGGAATTAGGAATCAATGGGCCACACAGTCCATTAATACACTTCGACTTAAAGTGACAGGGCAATGAGGGGAGGCCATCGCACTGACAGGGCGAATGTACAGCGGATCAACAAGCCAATTAATTTCCAGCCACTCCGGGCGGTAAACACCAGCGTCCCGGAGGTTTTTAGAGGGTCCCGCTGATCGGGCTGCTTTCACACTGCTTAAGAGCGGCAATCCCCGGGGTCCTGAGGTGTTTCTAAATGGAATTGGAGCATTTTGTGATTACATAACTTGTTTGTTGTCGATCACACAGGAAGTTGCAGGGGCAGTAATTAAACCACGTTTGGTAAATTCGAAATCCTACTTATTGGAGTCCACACAATATATGACTTTTGTACGATTGACAGGCAGAAGGAGCTTCACTGATTGGTTGCACGGTTTTCTTACTCATACTAATGCATATTGGTCATGTTATGAATTGCAGATGAAGTTTTAGCTCCATTTGGCAAAACCAATGAAAGAGGAAAACTTGCTTTGCACCCACCGAAAAGGTAGAATCCCTTTGTGCTTTCTCTCAGACATCATTTTTCTGTGTAGAGAGCGTTTGAGGCACTCAGCTGCAGCACTCAGAGTTCAAAGTATACAGTATGTGTACGGCTGACCTTTAAAAGGCAAGATGATGCATGGGCTTATGTACACAAACGGAGGGAAAATGCATCCTGTCTCTGTCACTTCTAGCTTCCTACTAAGTATAATAAAAACACTTTTAACTCTTATTAATGGACAAATATAAAAACCTGTATGCACAACGGTAATTCATTGACGTAACTAAAGATGTAACCATTTCTTTGGCAGGTTTGCAGGCAGGAACAATCCGCACAAAGGCTCCCAAAGTTCACATCAGAGCCCTTAAGCACAGACTAAAGCTCCTGTGGACTTAACAGGAGGGCATCTAAAAACCTGCGACATCGTGAGATCCTGGTAACTCAGAAGAAGTCCCTATGTCTTACGGTATTGAAAGCAAACCTTTGACTTTTGTATGAAAGCTTAACATGTCATTGGAAAAGAGCTAAGGAGGAGGCCTGAATATTGTGAACGTGTGAAACCAAATGCTTTGTTTTTTAAACTGACGACATCATGTCACGTGACGACACCTCAAGGAGTCATTTTACTTTCCTAGCTTACATAACAAACTAGTTTAGTTAACTAACCCTAATTTCCAGGTTAACCACGTGGTGCATCGTGAACTTGTATTACGCGTTGGCACTCTGGAACAAAACTCCAATTTGAATGTTGACATTATGTCAGATTCAGAAAGGCAACAGCAGCAGCAGCTTTAAGTACAATTATTTGGTTCAGGGCCTGCATAAAAAAGAAAAAACACGTACTTGAACCCCATATGAAAGGTCCCGTGGGAGCTTTGTGAGCCACATGCTACACTGGAGCATTAAGGTCAAGGACCCAGCAGCACTGTTGCCCATCCAAAATGACGGCAGGGTATGCTTTAAGCCCTCAGAGCATGAAGTGCTACCATGCTAGTGTGAAATATAACACTTTGGTTTTTAACATTGCACTTTATGAAACTTTTCAACAGCTGTTCAGCTGAGACCTTTTGCAAGAGTCACAGCATGCTTTAGGACAAGTCAGCAGCACTGTCACCCATGAGCAAAAATAGTTTCACGAGCACATTTCTTCATGTGATAGCCATCTTTACATCTGTTCACATTCTTCATAGTTTACCCCTCTCTGCTGTTGTGCTGTTGTCTCAGAGAAAAATGGATCAGGCTTTTAATTGCTATTTCCAAGTTCAGTCAAATAAATCGAAAGAGGATGTGGTTTGTTTTGTTGGTCTTTATAGTTTATCCTCGTCTGACCCGACACAGGATACCAGGCGGGATAATATCAATTTTTTTTTAAAACACTGAGGTCTTTTTTCATCTCAGTGGAGCCCTGGATTGTTTACAGGGATTAAAAGTGTTCTGAAGCACGCAACAGACCGGGTCACGGCTGGTCTGTGACCCATTAGCACCCCCTCTCAAGCAGGGGAAAAAAGGAGGACTAGAGATCTGAGTCTTCGGCAATGGAGGAAAACAAGAGGATGACGCCAAGCATGAATAAAAGAGTAGAGTGGTGTGGAACTGCAGGGAGCAGTACACCTCAGCGGGGAGGTGAGAGAGATGCTGTGGAATAAAAGATGCTGGGTATAAAGGGGAGCAGTTGGAAGGTAAGTGGAGAAACAGGAGGACGGACATGCTGGAGTACAGCAGGTTAGAAATTCAACTTCCAATGTGTGTCTGTGATATCGACAGCATTACCTATACACTGACGGGCAATCATTATTAAGCATGTCTGCGTTGGTTGCCAGGCAACATGCTTTTAGAGGATGCATCAATGGTAAATTGGCACAAACATCCATGAGCTCATTTAATGGGGAATTCATGTCAGGAAACGACGGCATGCTGGGTTTCCTACAGAAGGTGAGGTGGCTGTTTCCGGAGGGGAGCGATAAGAGCGCCACATGTGGTGCACCCACCCCCATCTCCTGGCAAATCCCCCCCACCCGCAAACCCCACCCAATGGGCGAAGAAGCAGCAGCAACAATGTGAGCAAAAAGGGTGTCCGAGCTTGGGGGACTGGGCCCGGTGCGATAAGGAACCACAATGGCTCCGCTCAGGTGGTGCATTTGGTCGTCTGTCACATGGTGTGTGCTGCATGCGAGATAGACTGGAAGCTGTTCCCACCGAGCTGGCAGTCTCAAGAGCACGTGTGGAAAAAATGTGTGTTAAAGAAAAAAAGGGAAAATCGAAGAATCCACAAGTCAATGTCCACATGCGCCTCTCTTTAATCATGTTTATATCCAAACAAATTTACTTCTGAAGCCTTGAAATCACTTTGCATCACGGTTCGGCACGTAGCAATTTGCAAAAGGAAAAAGAGGCGAGAAAAAAAACAAAACAAGAAGCTATGCCAAGGTGGTGTACAGTTGTGAATTATCTCCGCGGAAACCAAAGTGCGTCAGCGGATGGTTTGGATGGTTAATGAAGGATCCAGGTGAATGTGACATGATGTGACACACACCCATAACGACAGCTCAGCGGTGGCGCAGCAGTTGGGGTGAAGGCCCATTTACTCCGCATTCAGCCGTTCTGGAAGCACAGTGCGGGGAAAAAATGCACCGATTTATCAACCTGAGCCAGAGTGTGTTTAGGAGTGTGTGAGCATCTGTGTGCACCTGAGAGAGTGCGGGGTGTGTACAGAGGGAGATAAAGCAAGAGAGGGGGAGATTCCTTCAGTGGGAGGGGTACAATGGGCCTCATTTACCAGGATGTTTCATTCAAGTTGATCCAAATGAGCAGGTTGCTGATTGCCATATAAGGGCAGAACATACAAAGGTTGATAGATTTGAGTTGAACTCCAACATGGCCGTTAACCAGTTTTGCCCCACTGATATTTGACCTGGTAATCCATGAGTCTAATTGGACGTTTGCGCCAGATTTGAAGAATTTCCCTTTTAAGAGTTCTTGAGGTATCTCACTCTCAACAAGAGGATGGTGGGGAGGTCACAGTGACATTGATCTTTGACCCTCAAATTCTGGTCAGTTCTTTTTTTGAGTCAAGTGGAAGTTAGTGCCACATTTTAAGAAATGTCCCCCAGGCACTTGTGAAATTCCGCGTCTACGATAATTGGCCGGACTACTGACTTAAAGGCCCTGATGGTTTGAAAGCTAATGAAAAGATAATGAATTCATTTCTTTTTCTAAATAGAATTGAACTGAAAGCAATTATTTTCCCAAACATGTCAGCATTAAGTTGTTCTTAAGTGTTCTTCTGAGAGTGCATCGTGGTTTAACAACAGATCTCTTCTTAAGAACGTTTGGGGAATTAGGCCCAATTTTGGAACTTGTCGCCGCTTGATGTCTTCGTTCTTAATTACCTACACCTCAAGAGAGGGAACTAAATGTAAAATGATCTAAGCTCTGTCGCCATGATCACAACTCCCATGTGGGACAAAAAAGATCCCTCCAAAATGTCACTGTGCAGGCAATAAAAGACCGCTGCTGGCACATTTACATGAGCAAATGTCAATACTTTTTGGGCTGTTGCAGTGGAATTACAGAAGGGGAAACGTTTTGATGAGTAAAGTTTGAGGAAAAACTTAGCTTGAATCCATCTCATATGAAGACGAAGCACTTCTTGCTTTCAGATCAATATTTAGCGGCAACACAAGATGACATGTGCAGCGATGCGGCTAAATCTCCTTGCTGGGTGATGGCACTATCGAAGCATCAATTAATGGCGGTAAGATTGAGACCATGTGACGTTTAAAATAGCCTATAGGCAGCGCTAATGATGGGTTACGGTGACAGCACAGCGGCCTCTGCGTTCGGCAGGTGAAGCAAACAGAGAGTAATTGAGAGAAGAAAAAGGACCTAAGATCTGATCCTTATTTCATTCCAGGCTCTCAGCCGTCACACCGACGTCTATACATTGTCCGATATACTTGATGAGAAGTTGTGTTTTTAATCACAGCAGATAATTATCGCAGCAAGAAGCCGTTGATTCAACCTTCCCACCGGCTACTTCTAAAGTGGAAATGTGGACATACACTCGTGAGTAAACACAGTTGTTTGGATGTTTGAGTGCTTATACAAATCATATGCATTTAAACACGATTGCATATGCGCAAACACGCACATGTTTTCTTATTATACTGCCGTTTACTTCCAGAAAATCACTACTTTAGTAAATCCAGCTGAGTTAGTTTTATTAAAATGACATATGTAATTTGTATAGCACCTTTAATGGAAGTGCAGTTAAAAGTGGTATACAGATGCCTGAGACAACAAGTAAAAAATAATAGAAAATATTTTAAAAAATCAGCAATTTGACAGATTAAGACTATAAAATAAAATAATAAAATAAAAAAGAATATAATTAAAATATGTTATTACAGTAAAAGTGGTAACACAGGAGCAAATAAAAACTTGATTAATACATTTTTTTCAAATAATATGAATTAAATACTTGAATAAATGATGATAGTCCATGATTATTAGGTAGGTATTGTTATTGAAGTTTTAACAATACGTTTTATGAACAGATTTCAGTATGCAGAGTTGCAGGAGAATCCACGCAAATGTCCGCCTCCCACTCTCATCTGGGAGCGTGCATATGCCTGTGTCTAATGAGACTCAGCTCAGGCGTCATGAGTAATAGGTGTGTATGGAGAGAGGTGACCGATGCAATCAGGCCTCCCTACCCCGTGGATCTGGCAGACAAATCCCTCCCCTTATGCATCCTTGAGCACTGCTGATCCTTACAGATAATTAGAAAGACCCGGGGGGCTTATCCCCTCCGCCGCCAACTCTTCACCACCCTCATTTTGGTGCATCAGCAAGGACATGTTCGGGGAGGGGTCCATGTGTGTGCATTGGAGGATGGGGAAATCTGCTCAGGATGCACATTAGTTGGTTTAGTTTCACACTGTTTGGTAACCACGGTGTGATGTGTTTCCCTGACAAGCTCTGAGATGCAAAGAATTGTGGGACTGCAATATTAATGAAGCCCCTGGGAAATGAATTGCTGAACATGGACACGGCATGGAGGCTGCTGACTGTATTAAATTCACCGTAACTTGATCATTTGTAACAGTAGAAAAAGTAAAAGGATCATTGACTACAATGTTCTTAACCGACAATGGTGAACACGATCGAGACATGATTAATTCATTTGTGATTGTTATGCTGTCTTTTTTGTTTGGCCCTGACTTCCATTGTATCTTGTCTCGATGTGCATGGATTTGACAGATGTTTCAAATAAAGGAAAAAGACTAGGAAAAAGACAACAAACAAGGCAGCTCAGCCAGAGAGTACACAAGGTCTTTTTTTTTTACAGCCAAAGTATTCCTTCAGATGAGAAAAAAACAACTCAATGTACTAACTCAAATGCCTAGCGGCAACGTTCCATCTGAAATGTAAACTTAATCGACTGAAGCTCTGGAAGCAGATAGTAACAAGACTTTGAGGTGGAATTATTAACATTAGCAAATTCAAGACTTTTTTGGAAACTATATTAGTATTTCTGCAACAAAATAGGTTTAACAAACCAAGTGGGTTACAAACATGTACTTAAACTAAGATAAAGTACACTACAAGCTTGAATTAATGTAAGAAAATGCAAGCCACCCAAAATGGCATTAAACCTGAGGATATCATTTGGCCAAAAGTGCATACATTAAAACGATAGTTCTAACGCCTCAGAAAACACACATTCAACATGTTAATAATAAACAGGCGGATCAGTTTGCTTCTCATCCATTAACAGGAATATAAACTGACACACTGAGTCATTTTACTGTTCAGTCCATAATCATAATTGTTTTCATCGCTCTATAGACAATTGTTCCTGTTGAAACACCTTCTATTCAAATCGACATGATGGAGACAAGCACTGATCTCTGAACTCTAGTATGTTGTCTTAATATAGTTGTATATGTAAATATATGACATGTTTAATAGTCTTCTTACAAGCAAGATCCAAGTAGATATGCTTTATGAGTATCTCGTGGGGTTTCCCACAGGAGGGAGCTAGCAGGCAGTTGGCTAAGTGGTTTTCAATGAGGTATAAAGATGTGAGGGCTATATATGCAAAACAAAGATGTGTTCCACTAACTCCTTGGGATACCAAAAGGAGCATGGAGCACTCTTGGGAAGCACACATAGGAAAGCCTGCTCAAATAGCATGAGACATATATACAGACAGATATATTTGAGCCGGTTGCTGTTACATACAGCTAATGTATCGCCCTAGCAACCAATACATACATATCACAAGGGTACAATATCAGAACATATTTCAACATGGGTGTACATGTTCAAACCTGCATGCAGTCCATTGAGACGTCACTCGTATTGAGATGGGACAACATGATAGCACAAGGAGAAGAAGGTGATTTGATTCAAGGCAAACACTGAAATCCATCCTTCAATGAGGGAGGAAAATATGAAGGATATGTGCTGAGGGAGGCAGGGAGGGAGGGAGGGAGAGAGATAGAGCAGGAGGGGAAAGAAGTGTTAAGGCTTGGCTAATGAGAACAGGCGAGATGTGTTTGCTCAGCACAGAGCAGCGTATGCAGGGAAGCCAATGACACAGAGGGCTCCACGCTAAGCTTGACCAGATTGGATCTCCAGTCATCGGGTGGCATCTCCGGGGAGCCACTTCGGGATGCAAATCCGAGCACACGCTCTGATGTGGGAGCGTACACGTCGGTGTGTCCCCACAAGAATATAAACACATGGCTGAAGACACACATGGGGCCAAAGATTGGGAGACACATTTAAAAAGTGCACAGATTTGACTTTCCCTGACTAAGCAAACGAAAAAAGAAGTGTGTGTTTATGAGAGTGTATGTGCTTTTCCATGCACATAGCCCGAAGCATGTACTGTCCATTTTAATGATGTTGCCATGGTGTTTGTACACTAAGAGGCAACCTTCTCTCAAAATGTAAGCAAATGTGTCAGCGCCTTGCATCTTAACTTTATTTATTACCCTTAGGAAGCGATTTTGAGATTGGTTAATGCTCCCCTGTTTGTAAAAAAATTTAAATAAAAAAGTCCAGATGTAAAGAAGTCTATGACAAAATGACCCTACTAATTTTTTTAATGGGTTCAATTGCTTGAGTTTTAATTAAAGTAGACCATATTGCACATTTATGATAGAGGAGTGGGTCTAAAGTTACAGTTTGTGGGTTTTTGGGTTTTCTTTCAAAGTGTGTTCTTACTTTATCAACGTTTTTTGTTTTCGTTGTAGTTCAGCGACCTATGATTTAAAAAAAAATAAAACGACTAAAAACCAATATGGCGCTGGCCAAAATGTAACTGTAGTCCACAAACTAATAGGTGACATCACATGCACACATGCTTCCAAACATGTTTCAAAATAGTACAGGATTGAGCTGGAGAAATGATCTGAGGTGAATTTGTAAAAAGCGTGCCAAGACTGAAGAGTGCTACTTGAGGGATTCTAACGTCAGGCCATGAGTTTGCCAGTGGGTGTGTTTATACCGAGCCCTTCACTGCTCACCAACAAAATGTTAGTATGTGGCCTAGATTCAAGCCTCCATCAAGGCGCCATCCCCCCCACAAACCAATCAAGACCCATGTCCAGCCGGGGCTTCACTGCCAAAGACAATCATTTCACCGGCAGGACAGCGACTTCCATTATACTGAGCCTGAGGAGAGACTGTGAGAGGAGGACGGAGGAAGAGAGAAAGTTCGACTGGAGGAGATGGGAGCCAAATTAAAAGACTCCCGTAGCCTCGCATACACTCAGTTCCGATCCCATATTTAATTCAGTGATTGATTTGTTCATTAAAATACATCCCAAACCTAATTATACCATTAATAATCCAAAACCTAATGAAAAAAAAATGCTGTATGTGTGTGTGTGTGAGAGGACGAGAGTGAGGGAGAGAAGGGGAGAATCAGTTAGTGAGTGATGAAGAGAAGATGGAGACAAGAGGGAGATGCAGACAGAGACATAAATACGAGAACGGGGTCATTAAAACAAGAGCTAGTGTTCTACAACTGAACAAACATTTGCACACAAACACATACAGGGTCACTTCAGGGTATGTGGAAGGAGATCTAGGGGGCGAACTTTGCCCTTTGTGAGCCTAAGCACATGGCCGCCATGGTAACGGAGAGTAGACAGATTTAAAGACATCGAGTAAAGGAAAGACAAGAGAGGGATCAAGCAGAATGGGTAGACAGTAGACGAATAGTAAGAAGGAGAGAAAAGGATTTGAAGACATAAAAGATGAGGCAAGGAAAGGAACCAATGAGAAAACGAAATAAAGGAAAGGACACAAACAGGAAGAAGTAAAAAGGGACGTAGAAAAAAAGGAAAAGAATGACCCAGACTAATAAATTAGAAGCCATTCACACAGATCTAAAGAGACCTCTGTGTGTGTCCGGTGTAATGTGTGTTAGAGCATGTGTGCGCCGTTGTGCGAGCGTCACTCATTGTGTGTGTGTGTGTGTGTGTGTGTGTGTGTGTGGCGGTGCGAGCGGGGCAGCCCTGAGTGTGGCTGGAGATTAATGGGGGCCATTATCTCAATGCCCAAAACACTCAGTGATGAAGAGTCACTGCCTGGCGACAGGCCTCGGCCAATCAATTTGCGGGCGCAGCGGTCACCTGCCCGGGTCAGAACCCACATACGGGCGCTGCTCGTGCTGTTGTTGTGGCGATGGTTGGGGGGGGAAATGGCAAATTGCCACCACATTATGGTGAAACAGTACATTTAATGTATTTAGGTGCTGTCTTGAGGTATTCACTGGTCCTTAGCTATAGGAGGCATTTCAGAAGGAGGTGTTTCTCTTTTTGTGTCAAACATTAACAGGCTACACTTGCTTCAATTATATATCCTGAATTAATTGTGTTGACATTCTTTAATTCACTTGGGGATATACTGTGTGGTCACGAAGGTTTACCATGTCTCGCTACGGAAGAGTGCAATTATTAGCAGCAAAGTAATCTTTCATTCACAATATAATGGGGAGCAAAGATCATGACAAAGAGACCGTTTCAGTGTATGGAATTGCTGAGTCTTTCTTCTACGTGTTTGATTCCCCCCCCTCACCGTTAAAGATATTCACACGTAATGAGAACACTCTTCCATGTTGCCATTTGTATGTTAAGCTAAGCTAACTGTTTTCTCGCTAGAGCTTCATATTGAACAGCAGATATGATATGATGAAGTTATTAACTTATAACCCAATAATTCTACTCCTGGCACTCTTAATATAAGGAATACAATAAGGTGCTTTTGATGAATGTATCAACTGTATCGTATGGCCCCTCTATATCCCTCTTCTCTGTCCTCTATCTTAACTATACCCTTTTCAAAGCTAACTGAAGTCCAAGGGGAAATTGTTCTACCCTTTTCTAGAAAATGGTGTGCCTTTCCGAAGGATGCTGTTTCACCTGGAGGACAGGTTCCCCATCATTACCTTGAGAGTGCAAAGATCACTCAGGGAAGAGTTATTTATTCTCCTCACATGCTCACACACACTTCGGCATGTGCTCAAATACACACAAAGAAGCACAAATGAATGGAAAGAAACGTTCATGCTCGTGGACACGGCGCAGAGAATGTCTGTCTTGAAAACTATCTCGGGGCTTTGTGATTGAGGACCTGTGGGGTGGATCCAAGAGGAAACACGCTACCTGGCATTAACATCAACTCCATGACATGCTGTTAAATAGACTCCCTGCTGCAACTGGGAACACACACCTGTATCAGCAAGAGGGGAATGCAATTGACTCGATTTGATCCATGAGCAGTTTGATGTGGTTTAGCTTCGTTGTTAGCCATGCTAGCATCATGTCTTAGGGGTGAATGAGAGCACGTTGGTGACTCCGGATGAACACATCTCAACATCTATTGGATGGATTGCTATGGGATTTTGTAAATACGTTAAATGTCTACTCTCTTCCCCTGACTCAAGAATTATTGGAATAGCCAACGTTAACTATTTGTATCAACTCCAGTCACGGTTCGGTTATCTCTAAAAGAGCAAACCATTGTCTAGAACAGGGGTTCCCAAACTTTTCAACCCGCGACCCCCAAAATCACTGTGCCAGAGACTGGCGACTCCCCCCACCACCCTTTAAAATGTAAAGGCTAATATGACTACAAAATGAAACAATAATTTCGAACCTGACTTTATCCAATGTTCAGAATTGTGTTCCTGAAAGTATTAAAATATGCGCCTATTTAATGAGATTATGACTAATTTGCATGGGGGGGGGGGGGGGTGCGGTGCCCCTACAAATAGAATCACATTACGTGGGAAACACTGATGGTAATAATAATAAAAATAATTTTTTTTAATTTTTAATTTTCTTATTTTTTAATTGTATTTTGAATCATCTCGCGACCCCTCCTCGGGGTCTCGACCCCAACTTTGGGAACCCCTGGTCTAGAATAGGTATTCAAAACTGACATTTTACACTTGTAAAATATAATAATGATGACAAAAACGTGACTTTTTTCAGCTGTACAATTCTAAAAAGCTTAAAACCGTAGACTGCCACAACAGAAGTGGAAGCAACCTGTCAATCACAAGGTAACCCGCACTAAAGCATACACTACTTGATCTTTTTGACTCTAAATGGCACAATGATGAACAAATACACATCATGCTGAAGACTTGAAACCATTAACTTGTGAGGAACATGTTCACTGAGGTAATAACTCAAGTGAGAAGTAGGGTCATGATTTCATAGATATCTATCAATTTAAAATTCTCTTCCGATATCAGAATAGCTAGAGACCATTTGATGTGTCTCCATCCACAAACCATTATTGACAGAAGTGCAAGCAATAATGGAAAGGATAGGTAATTCAGAGGAAAGTAGGAACACAAGAAACAATATTGATTGGACCAAATTGATTCGCAATTCCACTCGATAAAAAATGATTTCCAATAAACCAGTCCAGCACACTCTACATCAACACACAACAAGAAATGACAGTTATTGGAATCAAATAATACACAATTGCATGTATGTAGTGTGTGTTTTGAAGAGAGTTGTGAATTATCTCCTCTCTGGCTCTTCCTGCCATCTAGAAGACACTCCCCTCCCCCCCTCCCCCCCGCCGCTACAGGTGAAATCGAATCCAATTACGGCAATAAGTACCTGCTTAAGTAACCTGCTGCTCCGGCTCTTGGGAATCATCCATCATGGGGGAATTAAGGGTTAAGACCTCCCACACTAACCCACAACCCGGTGAGACCAGAGCTCGCATCCCAAACACAGATAGATGAAACAAGCGTGTGGACTGAAGAGAATATTGCCTTTAACGATGACCAATATGAATCAACTCCAAAGGCCTGACGGACAGGGGGAGTCCTTTGGAAAGAGGAAATGATATGAAGAATGGCAAAAACATTTCCCAACTTCCCTTTCTTTGACAATTATATTTTTGATTTGTCACTTCAGGTACTATGATCACACTCTTTCATTTCAGTTAGCTATGTGTAAGTATACAAGACACACATCACTCTGCATCTTCTCTGTCATTTCAGCTACTGGCAATATCCCTGAATTGTAAATATGATCTTTTACCATTAATTGCAATTGCTCATTTTGTCTTGAATGTTGGCCGGCAGTTAATATAAGCAACACAGATGCTCTGTCAGTAGACAAAGAGCATTTGGCTTGACCAGTGGAATATTTTTTATTATACAAGCACTTCACGGAGGCACGGGAAACTTAAGTGGATAGAACCACACATCTTCATTATACAACTGGCACATTTGGAGAGCACAAAATCAACTCTAGCAGAATATAAACAGTTGGTTGTCTTGTCAGAGCTGATGTTGGGGGAAGCTTCTGTATCGCAGCAGATGTCTGCCTGCCCAGCGTGTAATAGCAGCCTAGCATCCTACTGCCATCCCAGAGTTATGGCTTCAAATCTCACCCAATAGTCACACTACCAAGCTGCATCGACTTCATTTGCAAACAAATGCTCTGTAGCTAAGCAAAGGTACACACGGTGTTTCAAGCCTTACTGCTGTCTCGGAGAATGGGCTTTTTAATTTGTCAATTTCTTGCCCTGTCACTCATTCCCTGAAGGAATAATGCGTGTTGATGTGCTTCTAAAAACGGAGTTCAAGGCTTGTCTGCTGCTTTACGATGTCACCGGCCTATCAAGTCATAGTGAAGGGTCGTGGGAATGATCAGCGTGTCGAATAGTGATGATAATAGGGGGTGAACTTGAAAGACATTAAAAACAAGTCAACAGGCGCACATTTGGCATATATCTTACAATGCTACAAAGCCTGGTGCACGTCACTGAAAAGTCACTGGGATCATGGACATTGTTCAAGCTGTTTAGAAAGCTGTTTAAATAGGAATTTGGAACGTCAGTCATATCATGTTTTTGCAAATGTGGACCTTGTTCCGGGGTGACACTGAGTTTGGCGAGCCTCCTCATGTCACCATCCGCCACATGCTGGCTTTTGGAGAAAAAAAAGTCACGATGACATTAACACAAACCCATAATATCTAGTACAAGCGTCACACCTGCCAAGCGCCAGATGCCGTCCACTCCGTGACCGAGCCCCGCTTACCTTGGCGATTTGGACACACCAGTTGAGCAGCAGCTGCGATCCGATGTTGTCCTTGTGCTCGTGCACGTAGTCGAGGAGGCAGCCGTGGGGCATGAGCTGCGTGACCAGCTGGATGGTGGGGCTCAGGCACACGCCGAGCAGACGCACCAGGTGGGGGTGCTCCATGCTGGCCATGATCAGGGCCTCCTGGGTGAGAGGGGGGGGGGAGAGGGACAAAGAGGGACTAAGAAGGCTGTCGCAATTTATGGCTGTGAATACAAAACACGTTTTTTCCATATGTACTCTAAACCTGATCTATGGATTGTGGAAAATAGGAGCGTATTTTATTTCCACAGTCAATTAGCATCACATTTAGAATAGTAAAGTGACAATCATTTGTGTTGGACCCTTCAGAATCTCGACATCAAGACTAGGAACACCTGCTGTGGATATTCTACTCATGGAGGTTGTGTCTGTCCGTGCATCTATAATTCATGGTATAACTCTACCCTGTATTACAAAGACTTCCTACTGTAGGTGGAGTAAGATGCATGAATTAGGACTTGTGGGATGATGACTGTATCTGCATGCACAGCATCTGTCCACAGAGTATTCCCACTGTGCGAGAAACCCTCTTCAAAGCTGCCTTCTTTCATCCATTTTTGATGGTGTATAAAACACAGAGGTTATGAAACGTTGCAGCATTGAAACACCGCAACGCGAGTCGAGCATTTACACACCGCCTGTCCAATACAGTGTGTTTGATTTCCAATATCTCTGCGTGTGAATGCAGTGTCTTCCCGTAGAGGTGGGAGCAGTTGGGACTCCACGTCGGGTAATTGTTATTGCCGCGCTGCGAGCAGAAGGATGTGCGGCCGGTGATGAAGTGTCATGATAGCGAAGGGCTGGTACTCGTGTCCGGCGTGTGCGTGCATGAGCAGGAGCGGCACTCTGAGTTTAAAGAACTCTCAGTCACGCGCTCTCACATGCGGACACACTCTCTTGGCAGCTCTCTAAAACACTCACACACTCAAGGACGCACTCCCTGCATACGGTGGAGGAGGTGTATATCCAGGCTTGGCCCCGGGGCTGGCTGATAGATAAATGAGGTGCCTTTTTAAATTTAGGTGCTAAAGAATGAGCTTAGAGGGAGAGTGGTGGCCGTGTGGTTTAATTCTAAACAGGGGAGGGGGGGGGGGGCAATAGGCCATAGAGAGGCTTTTGGCACCATCAGTGCTCTGATTTAAACAGAGCCTCGCGGCCCAAGGTAGTGCCACTACATCTCCACTTCATAAAACC
>CALSBZ010044932.1:672040-699374 GCA_943591055.1 Gobionotothen gibberifrons | reverse complement strand
TACATGCACACAATTATTCCGTATTGAGTAAGTTAACAACGTCCTCAAACAGAAAGTTGCACTGCAAAAACCCTCGGGTGCACACTTTCATGTTAACATATAAAAAGCTACATGTGTTGTGTGTGTAGGTGGAATTAGGTGAGCTACAGAATAGTTCATTGTTTAGGGACTTCATTCAATATTAACTCTGTAGTCAGAATGGCTTAATGAAGGTTAAAGAGGGTCATGAAATGTGATATTACAAAAAGACACAATGCAGCACCAAGGGGATACATGCATGAGAGTCCTTTCAAATGTTAATGTAACTATTAGGCTAAAAGAACTAGCTGAAGGCATGACCATTTGCTCCCTAACATTGTTCCATACAACAATAATCACCACATTATCCTCTTTCAATTGGGTGTCATGATGGCCTTGTACAATATTCTTGTGCTAAACCACAATGACACATGGTGAGCTCATTAGGACCATTAGCATGATAGCAGGAGAGCGTGCTTATCAGTATGCAAGGACATTCATTCTTGGTGGTTAGCAAGTCCATCCCAGCAGCAGTGATCTCACTTATCCTCCATCTGCATTTAAAGAGCATTCTTCTTACTGTACTGCTTAGTTACTAAAATACAATCAATGTTGTTAAAGTAAATGTATATATCGTTGTGTTCTGTCTGTCGGAAAACAGCTGTATTCACTGTCCGTCTGAAACCCTCTGTTTTAGTGACTGTCTCTTTAAGAGAACCAAAAAAAGGTCTACTCCTTTCTGATTGGTCAGTGTTTTTTGTGTCTTTCAAAGTTTTTCGAACCTCATTGGAGCAGACAATGACGGTAACGATACTGTAGCGACATCACATCGACATTTTAGGCAAGTCCTAAAGGGTTTAAAGCACATGTGTCAAACTCAAGGCCCGGGGGCCAAATCAGGCCCGTGGTAGATTTAATTTCGGCCCGCAGGATAATTTGTATTTACTATTAGATCTGGCCCGCCGGTATATTGCACGCACACCTTCACTCCATCCTGAGGGTTTCCTCAGCTCAGAGCCTGACCCCAAACATTGATGAACTTGCACCCGAGATGAGATGCCAAGTATCTGAACTAGCATCACAGAGCAGCACACTGAGTCTAAATGGATGTTTCCTTCTGCACTTTTTTTCTTGAGACAACAGGGCATGTTTGTTTTTTTCTTTGAGGGAAATAGTTTTTTTGAAGCTGATGTTGGCCTGTGGGAAAATGTACTCATAAGAAATGACTCTGGAATAGCTGCAGATAGAGCCATAAGAAATGAATGGAACTGATTATTTAATGTTTAATGTTGTTTTTATAGGCACTCATTTAGGCTTTGTTAGTTCCAGCTTTAATATGTGCAATAAGTTCATTTCAATACGTTTTGCAATAAACATTGAACCAGTCCGGCCCTCCACTAGTACCCATTTATTTTTATTTTGGCCCACTGTGTATTTGAGTTTGACACCCCTGGTTTAAAAGGGAGGGTTTCTAAATATGGGCTGAAATTAAAGAAATTGAATCTAATGTTTCAATTTTGGACTTTAAAAGAAGTCTGGTTTGTTAATTCTGCTGCAAAAAAGCTATTTGTATTTCCTTTCAAATGATTAAAAAGGTGTGAAATGTGCACTTTAAAAATGTGCCCTGGCCTCAGTACATGAAAACGTGATTTTTTTGGACTAGATTGAACATGAGTTTTAGTATATTTGAACAATAGCTCTAACCCTATGTGCTTTTGTAACGACATCCCGTGCCTCTGTTCAGCCAGCCTGCCCTGGCGTGAACAACGGGAGCTGTCCAGCTCCTCTGAATGCTGAAATGCTTCTTGTAAGAGAACAGAGGGGAGCATGTAAGCAGCATGGGAGCTGTCCACAGCCCGTGGTGCTGAAACACTCACATGGCCTGTGTCTGTACAACACTGCTGGAAGAGGACCTTGGGGAGAAGGATAAAGGGAGGGCGACTCCAAGTGCATTAGTCCTGCTTCATTGCACCGGGGTCAGAGTTCAAGGCACGGGGTCACGCTGCAACAGTGAGGGGACTCTTGTGCGCTCTCTCCCTGCGAGCAAAGCAATTTGTTTTCAGGGGCTTCCTTTAAGAGGCACCACAGTGTGAGTCTGGCTTTTTTCCCCTTCAAGGTGAGGTGTGGGAAACAACAACATCAGAGATAGGAGAATAAAGTGTTTGCACGCAAGGGAGACAGACGGGTAAATGGAGATCAAAATAAAGAAGAACAACTAAACGGGAGGCGCGAGAAAAGAATATTAGAACAAATGGAAAAATGGCGTGCTTTGCAACAGCCTTGAAACATGTCCTTGATATGTAAATGTCGGCCGTGTGCTCGGATCACGTTTTGACAGCGTGACTCCAGGCTTTCTTTTTCCTGTCTGACACAAGAGGTGAGCTCTCTGTTCTAAAAAAGGAAAACCAATGGCAGATAGGGAAAGAGAAGGGGAGTCCCTGAGCCATGGCTGTCCCCAAATCCCTCACCCAGACAAGCTTGATCTCCATTCGCAGCCTCGGCTCTATTATTCGTTTGAATAGAGGATCCACATTCTGCAGCCGTGTAAAGCCTATCGTGCTGTTTCATCAGCCAAAAAGAAGCCTGTGGAAAGTGTGATACAGGGTGCGGGAGCGCAGGTTTGTTAGTATGCTGGGTAGGCGAGAGCGGAGAGAGGCATTCAGATGGAAAGTAAACAGAGTATGCACAAAGTATGCACGCAGTGTGAATGCATATATTGATACTGTATGTTAAAAAGGAAGAATTCAAATCCCAGAGAGATGTGAGGAAACCACCACCGCCTTAAAAGAACTGATTCTGAAATACTGCTGCATTAAACATGGAGAACAGGGTTCCTAGCTTAAGGCAAGATTGTTAAACTTTTTCTTAAACGCGCTTTTGAATGGAATATAAAAGCATTTTTTCTGCTACCTGATTCTGAATGGTGATAATGGAAAATAATATACAAAAAAAGTAGATTTTATAATGCAAGATTAGACAAAGAAAACCACAAAATCCTAGCTTTTTAAAAACTTTTTAAAATTGTATTTAAAACATTTTAACACCAATTGAGCTGTAGATACATTATTATTTGATCATTCTTTGCATGTAACAATAACTTCTACTATTGTATTTCATACCTGTTGTATTCTACTTGATTTTACAGGTTTTTAACCTATTGTGTTTCCTTTGCCCTTTTTACATTGTATGTGTAGCGCTTGAAATGCCTAGTTAAAAAAATGCTATTTTAATAAACTTGCTTTGCCTTACTTTGTAGAACGAGTGCCCTCACCACTTGCACAATACCAATTTACAACAAAACCTCCATTTTTTAAACTGAGGTGATGACTACGGATGAAATATCTACATCCCTGCAGTCATAAATCACAAGGTTACATTATAACTCCATCAAACATCGATCCATAACTTAGCTCCTCACCATCCAGCTAATGTGATACTCAGGACACTAAAACACAGCTGCTAATGTGTCGTGGGGATGGAACCCATGACCTACTGTTAATAAGTGGTCTGTCTGTAATCCATAGGCCGGCTTGTGTCAGGCGTTAAAGATTTGATTGTGTCTAATTACTTTTATACCCTATTAGGTCTCCCCGAGGATGGGAGAATTGACTCGGCTGGCGATAATTCATGATTCTCTGGTGGAGTATTGCGTCTAGGGTACATTTATTAACTTTGATGATTGTTTAATCATTTACCAATACCGTTTCATTGGCAAAATACACGGAAAAATTAATTTTGGCCAAGATACTGAAGACCAAGAAACAGTGACCAATCAGAGACAGCTTTTTTAGGAGTGGTTCTTAAAGAGACAGTCGCTAAAACAGAGCGTTTTAGACGGAATTTGAATACAGGTATACTTAGACAGACAATTTGAAAGAAATAAAGTGTTTTTTGCACAAGGAAGCTTATAAACATGTTTGAGTAGAAATCCAAAATAAAAACAAGTAGCTTAAAAATAGCATGATAGGTGTCCTTTAAAACATATTCGGAACTTGAATTGAGGAATATGTTTGAAAGGATCTGCAGATGGATTGCGTCACCGTCACAAATCAGTAACTTTATAACGGGAGATGCAAAAGGGGTCAAGAAGATCCCCCTGCAGACTCCCCCCCCCGCTCCTCTCCTTCACTGTGACAGTACATTAGTGAATATTCTTGGACTGAAGACTTCCCTTCCAGTCAAGACGCTGTCGGAACAGGGCACGGCTGATTAAGATGGATGTGTGTGGCCAGGACGAGGCAGAAAGTGCCCATGGCCGCCCTCCTCCGATTCCCCTCTCCAGCCTGACAGCTGTCTATAACACTGCTGCCTCTACCTGTAAATTATACTAACGCAGAGTGACAGGCAGCCTGCCCCACTCCTATAGGCAAGGCCACTCGGCGGGACCTGCCGTGTGACACAACCGCTGGAACAAGAGAGTGTGTTGTAGGGTGATCAGCGCATCAACCGTGCACTCACCTACACCTCAATCTTTGACTTTCTCCTCTGAATATAAAGTCTGCTCGGCGGTCTAATGCTTCCAAGAAATGAACTCCCTTCAAGGCCAGATCGATGAGGCGATGGTGGCCGTGCATAATTTTCCACGCAATGCGTGGTTTGGCTAAGTACCATAGCCAAGGTTTAATGTTTCAAGGTTTGCTTTTAAGTCTAGCATTCGTCTGGAAAAGTGCACTGCCACTTTGAGGAAAAGGATTTCTAACAAACTCAAAGAAAGTGGCAAGCGATGCACCCAAAACAAAAAAGGCTTTTAGAGCAGGAAAACATACAAAAGTGTCCAAGTTAGGCTTTTCTTTCTCGGAAATGCCATCAAAGACACCCATCAGTGGGCCATAGACTCAATCCCCTTTTGTGTTAGGTCCTTAGGCGAAAGAACATGATCCAACAGACATTTATTCAAATCAAAAACACTTTGAAATTATCCCTTTTAGCAAACAAACTTTGTTCATTTTGTGTCCCATAAGGTAGGCATCTTTCCCAATGTCCTCCCCGGGATCAATACAACTCATTAAACAGTGGTAATGTGTCTAAAGCCATTACTAACCCCAGAGCTATTACTAATTTATTCTGTAGCTGCAATTAATTCGACACATTCTGTACCCTCGGACAAACATGGAGTCATGGTAAAAGCAGCAGAACGCTCTCACCTCCGTCTCCAAGAAGCGCCGCAGGGCCCTCTTCTTCTTGATGCTCTTGCGGCGGACAGAGACGGCCACGCTGAGCGCCAGAATGACGATGATAAATAAGCCGCCGATGATGCCAGCTGCTATTAGCGGTGTCCTGTAGAGGCGGAGGAAGAGGAGAAGCAAGAACATTGTAGGACATCAAAAAAGGCAATTTGAGTGTAAGGCTCAGACAACGACCACTTCTTAAACGTACCAAAAAAACGACTTAATACAATTTCTCCTTTATTCCTTTTTTCTCTCTTCATTTTGCACACCTCTCTACCTTTATTCTTTCAACTAGTTATTTCCAGGCTAGAGATGCTAACTGTCAGGGTTTGTGCTCTTGCCCATAGTTCCACACTTCTCATTAAAGCAAGACAGCAAGTACATTCTTGACTATTTTTAGTTTGTGTTTTCTTTTAGAATAGTGGAAAGAAAACATCCAAACTACACATTCAGGTCTTTTTTGACTAACTTTGTTGCGTGTCTGTAGATTTATCCAACACAAATATAAAATATTACATTTAAAAGAAAGAATGTAAGACAATACGTAATGTCTTAATCGATGATGAGGTGTACGGGGTGCATGTTGACCCTATACTTCTGTAGTCTCCTGAAAAATGTGTTACGATAAATACATTTAAAGGAGGTATTCTCATTAACACTTTCATCTGTACGTCTATAATCTATTATTTCTTCTTCTTCTGAACATTATACGGCAAAATAACTTGATGGAGAAAAGTCCGTTATTTAACAAAGCATGGAAATGGAATGTTTTGCTTTAATGGAATTTAAACGTGCTTCCCAGCGTAAGTCCTCCTCGACTATAACTCCTAATAAATGCGGAATTAAAAGTGCCAATCCTTCCCAAATTGCTTTGGAATCTTCTGGGGGGGGGGGGGGGATCTGCTTAAGTCAGGCCTAAAGGTTGGAAGTTAAAAGCACTTCCTCTTCGATAATAACACCGCTAATGCTTTTTCCCATTTACATACCTCTTGCACTTGTGTCTGCCATTATGCCACGGCTACAATCTCTCCTACTACTCCTCTCTTTTCATTTATCCTTCCCCTCTGTATTCCATTTTCACCTTCTCGCCAGAATTATTCTTTTCAAAAACATACCACCTGACTCCAAAACTCTATTAGTTGTAAAGGCCATTAGCGGCTAATGGAAGTCTCATGTACCACGGAGCTACGGATAGCAAGGTGCCGTCTGCTTTAGATATCGATTGTGAAGACCCCAAAGAAGGGCGGGGGACGGGGGGACGGGTAGCTTGAAATGTACAAAGAGGCTGTGGGGGTTCGACATAATGATATACAGCCATGTGGTGAATAGTAATGCAGCAGTTTGGCATGGCTTTAACAAACAGGGAGACAAGGAGAAACAACAACAAGGGGACATATAGGAGAGATTAGAAGACATGGAGGGAGACACAAAGTAGAGCAGGAGACACGAGAAAGGACTTCTCCAATTAGGAAGAAAGGGTTTACAGCGGAACCAGCGACACGAGGTCAGCCAACGAGACGGGGGAATGGTGGCGCTGTCAGAGTAAAAAGAACAACTCTGGGAAGAGAGACTCAGCAGAAGCCAGGGGGAAATGAAAAAGGTCTCATTTATGTTATGTTTAGAAGCAGCATCTTTTTTTATGGCTTTGCTGGTTTGGTTAAATTCTAATGAGTTTGTCACTCCTTTGAATGCGCTCTTACTGTACGAGATCACTTGCTTTTATGGGCCTTTTTTTAATGGAGTTCTTGTCGTGCCTTCAGGCTATTTAGGTGGATGTACACAAAATGCTTTTATACATTCTACTTTTATAATAGTTTTAGTAGCTGTGTTACTAGATGTAGCTCAGTATAGTTATTTAGAGACATACCAAAAGATGTATAGCGACAGTCTTCCCAAAATAAAACGTCTCCATGTCGATTTTGGAGATATTCGCCATAGATACACTGAACAAAAATATAAACGCTTTGTATATATATATAATATATAACACTTTTGTTTTTGCTCCCATTTTTCATGAGATGAACTCAAAGATCTAAAACATTTTCTATATACACAAAATAACCATTTCTCTCAAATATTGTTCACAAATCTGAAAAAATCTGTGATAGTGAGCACTAAATAATAATAATTATAATCCATCCCACCTCACAGGTGTGGCATATCAAGATGCTGATTAGACAGCATGATTATTGCACTGGTGTGCCTTAGGCTGGCCACAATAAAAGGCCACTCTGAAACGTGCATTTTTGCTTTATTGGGGGGGTCTGGGGGCGGTCCGAAAACCAGTTTGCACTTCGCACAGCCATTGAAGAGGAGTGGACCAACATTCCACAGGCCACAATCAACAACCTGATCAACTCTATGCGAAGGAGATGTGTTGCACTGCGTGAGGCAAATGGTGGTCACACCAGATACTGACTGGTTTTCGGACCCCCCCAGACCCCCCCAATAAAGCAAAAATGCACCTTTCAGAGTGGCCTTTTATTGTGGCCAGCCTAAGGCACACCTGTGCAATAATCATGCTGTCTAATCAGCATCTTGATATGCCACACCTGTGAGGTGGGATGGATTATAATTATTATTATTAAGTGCTCACTATCACAGATTTGTTCAGATTTGTGAACAATATTTGAGAGAAATGGTTATTTTGTGTATATAGAAAATGTTTTAGATCTTTGAGTTCATCTCATGAAAAATGGGAGCAAAAACAAAAGTGTTGCGTTTATATTTTTGCTCAGTGTATTTTTGCCTTCTCTTCAATATAATGGAACTACATGGATTGTGGTTTGTTGATTCATGTCAACAAGGAAATGCTCTACTGTTCCTTTCAGATTTGTTTAGATTAGAATGACATCATAAAAGAGGGTCTTTTAACGTGGGCATAAGTTTTTTTCCAGAAGAATTAGACAAGAACAAAACAATTATAACAAACCAAACTGACACTTGTTACTGAGCATCATGGGAAACATTCATGAGTAGTGGCAGGTTTTCGATGGTGGTCTCCCTTGCCCCCACATTACAAAACACATCCTGAGATCCCTTACCTGTCCATCATCCCGACACAATCTTGGAGTCTCGGCCCGACGCACCTGCAGGGCAAACAAACCAAGAGAGATCATCCATTAAACCCGGGGACAGCTTATGAGTAAACCTCGTCGTGTCTTTCTCTCCGCGTCAATCAGCTGTCACCTGCGCAAAATTGAATCCACGAGCACGGACCGAACACTTGTCAACAGGAGATGAAGAAGCATTTGGATGAGCAAAAGCATTCCCGTTCACTATCTATTTCAAATTGAAAATCTACTTCATAGGTGGCAAGTTGCAGTGCTTTTTGTCTCCAGTGAGTATTTGACCCCAAGTTAAACAAGGAGAGAAAGAATCTTTAACTTCTTTCCGAATACAAGAAATAAAAGAAATCTGTCGTGTTAACATGCCATCGATTGAAGAGGCTCTTTTGCATTTAGGTAAGTAGGAAATGGAGACAGTTGGCTGCTCGTTAATTCTATCTCCTTGAGTGGAGAACTTTGAACAAGAGGATAGACACAGAAGAACGGGTTTGGAATGCTTGTGTGTGTGTGTGTGTGTATGTGTGTGTGTGTGTGTGGGTGGGTGGGTGGGTGCGTTTCACACAAGACACAACAAATTACATAGCAAATTAGGAGAGCGTGCTAACTTTAGAATTAAATCGGTGACAACTGTGGCTCCTCCAAAGTCGCTCGGTTGTCAATTAAACGGTGCGCCAAACAGCCAATTAGCTATTAATCACTGTCTAAAGAGTGTGTGTGCGTGTGTGTGTGTGTGTGTGTGTTAGTCAGTTTCCCTCCATGAGAACAAAAGAGTAGTCTGACAATAAACATCCTCAGGCAGGTACAGAACATATTTAGAAAGTGTTGTCTCTTGTGCTAAGGCATCTTGTGATTGGTATTGTTCGTAGTCGGCTACTACTTCAGGATTTCTTTGGATAACTTTAATATTGAAGTAAATAATTCCAAGGCCAGTTCAGGAGTAGATTACGTTGTGTTGAGTGTTGATGGAGAAGCTCAAACGTTAGCATAGCCATTATCAGACAAAACTCCATTCGGAAAACAAGCATTCAAACAAGTTGTTTGTTTGTTGACTAGCAGACAGAATTGACACACATAAAGTCAGACTTTTCCCGAACTGGCGTCATGATTTAGTGAATTCGGCAACCGTCGGATACATTTATTGCAATGAAATAATGGAGACAGGGTTCATACACTTTTTCACCAATGATTTTCAATGACTTTTCCAGGACTTCTCCAGGACCTTTACCTAATTTTCCATGACCAAAAATGACTCTTTCTCAGCGGTACCACTGAAACATTTTTATTTTAACATGGTAAGCTGGAAAATAAGGTCTGCATATGAAACATGTTGTGCCTATCTAAAACAAATCAAATAGTAGGGTTACTAGCTTCTACACGCTAAAGCAACTCAAATCTCTCACCAGCAAAACACCTCGTCAGTTAAATGCCATTTTACGTTTCATTACTATACAATAAAGTATGTATTATCATTATAGTATTACTATTTCGGCGATTAGATCAAATATAAATTATATTTGATGCAACTTTAGTTACATTTCCATGACTTTTCCAAAACTTTGGGAAAAATATTGTTTTCCAAAACTTTTCCAGGGCCTGGAATTATCATTTTGAATTTCCATGACTTTTCCAGGTTTTCAATGACCGTAGGAACCCTGTGGAGAGCTAAACACAAATGATGCCGTGTTCAAACTCAGCCAAGTTGAACAGTTAAGGATGAGTTGAACATGTCTGTGTGTTCAGATTTCAGAGTTGGAGCTCTACTTAAACGGCAGCAATCTGGAAACCTTTTATTACCAAACTACAATAACTAACCCTAATAAATGGTGCATGGCTTCATAACACCGCCATGCACCATTCCCTTTCGAATAATGCTGTATCTTCCCCTCCGTGCATCCCCGTCCCCTTCCCTCGAGAAGCCTTCGAAGGCGGTGTAACGAGGCGCCTGGTTTAATCGTCTGCCCTGTTGAAGTGTCCTTTAGCCAAGCTACAAACTCTTTACCCGCCTCAAGGGCGCCGCTGTGTCCCTGACACTGACCTTTGACCTCGCCAATGTCTCACTGCGGCTCAAGGCCTCGAATACCCAGACACAGCTTCTGTCTGGATGTCAATCCGCAGCGCCCCCGTGGCCGTAGGGCAGGATAAGATGACAACGCGTGATGGAGGTGTTGTCATGCCGACGACAGATTCATGTCCACGCGGTCGGGAAGGGTTGTGACTGGCTCACGGGAAGAATAACAGCTTCACATGTACCTTTTCTCCCTGCTTCTCTTACGTCGGTTGTTTTTGCCTATTCACTCAGTGTGTACTTATACTATGAACACTTCAAGGGTCGCTGCAATAGCAAAAATAACTATGTGAGAGAGTACATTAAATCTCTTTCCACCTTGGATCATATCTGCAGCGCTGTTGCTAGGTTTCAGCACTCTAACTTTGTTTGCTCCACATCCTGCTCCTCTGTATGTGAACCATCCCCCCTGTGTTTTCCTGGATAGCGTGCTAAGGCAGCTATTTAAAAACACAGCCACAATGACCCAAAATCAATTAATAGAATTATTTTTCACCATATATATCCGGCATATTTCAAACTGTTAGTTGTCTGTCGACGGATCAACTGATACATTGATTTATTATTATGAAGATTATGTAGAAATATGTCTGTTGATTGTGCGTATATAGGATATACATATTTGTGTATTCGGGATTGTGGGAAACGGTATTTCAATCTCTCTGTCTGTACACACAAACTGAAAGATTGACAATAAAGTTGATTATTTCAGTACTAGCCTTCACAGTACATCTTACCTCTCTCCTAACAACTGTTCTTGGTGTAAAGTTCCTAACAAGATATGAAACATGAATTACCTCATGTTGTGTCTAATAAGTCTGTCTTGTAGCAACAACAACACTCTTTAATGAGGTACATCTTCAGGATGTCTAGTGCATTTTCAGTGTTATGCTACAAAATGTCTTTTCCTTTTTCTCAGGTACTTCTTCCACCTCCACATACAACCTTTCGACTGTCTCCCTTATCTTCCACTTCCACGCTGTACACCCCACACCACCTTCCCCCTTGGCTTTATACCTCCCCTCTAGCTACTGTCTCTCTGCGTCCATGCTTTCACTCACAGTTCATCTGCACTATACTCCACGTGGCCTTTAGGGTCAATGCATTCTGCTTCTGACCGGAGAGCCAACAGGAGCCAGCTACAGGTCGGGGGAATGAAGCAGCCCTTTGATGATGTTATCCTCTCTCCCTCTTTGGAAGAAAGGCACCCAATGTCCAAAGCAAGAATGTCTTCACAAGAATTTAAACCGCACCTACGCTTGTTCACATTTCTACATATGACTTCCTCTCTTACCCCTGGGTGCAGTTGGCGTGGCAGGGATGACACTCGTTGTTGGCCTTGGCGTACTTGAAGATGAAACCGCTGGGCCCCTGCACCCCATCGGGGCACTTCTCCACACAGTTGGGTCCATCTTTGAAGTGGAAGCATTTCACACATTGGTCCGGACCCTGAGGAAGAGGAGGAGGGAGATGAGAGGAGGGGTTAGGAGGAGGTGGCGGACAAGGGATGAATAAAGAAGAAGAGGGTGCGGTAATGGGATTAGTGAGATGGAACGACGGGGAATCAACAGAGAAATGTCGGACGGAATAATGGGCGGAGGAAATAAAGTTAGGGGGAATTAAATGGGATAAAGCGAGAAGATAGAATGGAGGTGTCAGAAAATGTAAAAGGGGGAGAGAAGGGAATCAAATACAAACCTGGCGAATCATGTCAAATGTGCTCACTTCCTACCACGTTTGCCATTCAGTGATTTATAATGTGTTGAGCAAAATTGCCAGGAGTGTATTCCGACACGGCCCCGTTCAAATTGGCAAAACGCATAAGGAATCAGGTCGTGTCAAAGCGTGGCGCGTCGAATGTGATCGAGGAGATGACAAGTGGTAACTGAGCTGAGCTGCAGCACAGTCATGAATAAGTAAGACAGAGAACAGTGTGTGTGCATACATGTGAGAGCAGTAGGGGCAAGAGTGTGTGTGTGTGTATGCTTTATTTAAACCAGCGCGTTGACTTCAAATAGTGCAAAAAGATTTGGAGGTGTGTGTTTTGGCGCCACGCTCCGTTGCTAATGACAGTGACCTGACGGACAGCTCCTCACAGCTTTGACACACAGATCCACACGCCATCAATAAACATTATTCTCACTTTGCATCTCTTGTGCGTACGCATGCGCCAGTGTGAAGGCATACAGATGTCTGATTGCATCCGAGTGTGTCCGTATATGCCGCATGCATGTGTATCTGTGTGTAAGAGCGCCTGCGGATGATTGACTCCGGTGTTATTTACTACTCGGCTGTGACCGGCATCGCAAAGTCGGGACGCCTCTGTGCATCCTTGAGGAGCGTCTCTCTCTCCGCCTCTTCATCTCTTATTCTCTCTCTGTCTCCTTCTCCAGGGACAGTCATGAAAGGTTACTCACACAAGCACTACATTCCACAAAATAAGTCATGCGGTTCGCATTCGATACAACTTGTGACACTGGAAATGCAAAATGTATTGGAAGGCGACGAGGTTGTTGCTTTCTTACACCCGCTTCCTATCAGCAGCACTCAACTTAAGCCGAGTTATTGCAATAACACATACATTAACAGTATTTCAGTGAAACATAGCTAGATGCAGAAACAATCTTTGAATGATTTTTAGCCATATGTGAATAAAATAATAGATATTTCCTCTGACTATGGGCCATAACTTGAGAAAGTATACATTTACATACCTGATAGATAAACCAATTGTGCGTGGTAAAGAGAATTATTTGGATGCCAATAACTATCCAGTGTTATTCCCTAAAAAAGAGTTGTATATTATTTGTGAAGTGTTTTAGAGATAAAAGGTTGTGGCTACAGTTAGTTAGTT
The DNA here is from genome assembly GCA_943591055.1 of Gobionotothen gibberifrons. Taxonomy (NCBI): domain Eukaryota; kingdom Metazoa; phylum Chordata; class Actinopteri; order Perciformes; family Nototheniidae; genus Gobionotothen; species Gobionotothen gibberifrons. The sequence continues at coordinate 686,201 of CALSBZ010044932.1, read as the reverse complement.
AGCTAGTTAACTTAATAGCAACATTATTCTTACACGTTTGCCCCTTTGTCTCTCAAACTCTCTTAACTCTAACAGGAGAGATTAAATATTTGTTCCAGGACTTTTGAAGTACACTTAATTTCATCCTGATTTGAGACAGAACAAGCGGTGCAACAGGTGGCTCATTTGTGCTTTTGGGTGCATACATGTCCATCACTAGATCATTTCTCAAAATGTGAAAGCAAGTTGTGAGGGATCAAATCTGGGAGCATAAAGTTAACTTTAAGGGAAGGTCATAAAGTAATCTCATTTTTCTCTCATGAGTGTGTGCTTGCCAAAAAGCAATGCCTGCACAGTAGTTTATCATTCCTCCCATTAACCTAGCATTCACCTTTGCAAACACAGCACATACGTCTTTTTCAAATCCGGTGCGCGAAACAAAAAAAAACAAGTTGGAAATCCACTTCAGCACGCAAGAGATATGGGACTATCTTGAATAGAAAAAATGAGAGGAGCGGTTTTGATCTACAGCCCACCTTCAGAAAGTATCGTTAAGTGAAAGTTGAAGGTGTCTGAAAGTGGAGTCTTACCTGTCCAAAACATGTCATGGTGTTCCCCTCCATCTTCTCACACTGGCTATCACACTCCAGGCACACAGATCCATTGGAGAATTCCCGCATCTCCCTGATAGAGATAGGAAAATCAAGATAGAGGTGCATGTATTATAGATTTGAGAGCGTACCCAGTTGAAATATTGATTAAGAGCATGCTGTGGAGGATTTTGAAGTCTGCTGTGTGTATGCGCGCCAGCTGTACATAGCAACCTTTTGATTAGACCAACATGCTATACAGTATCAAGAAAGACAGGTTAAAGCTTCATCTCCCTGATTTCTAACTGCACTGCCTGCTGGAGTGCCCCTCCGGTAGAGGGGGCACGCAGGGCAGATCGCTGCCTAAGACTATTTGATCAAGTTAAAGGCTTAGTGTGGTCAATATGCAAACAGGAAGGCTTTTCAAATCGTGGGCAAACACGAGGGGATTCCACCAGAGGGAGAGCTGGTGGAAGGGAATGGGGAAGGAAGCCAGGGAGAGGGCATGGAAAAAAAAGAGTAAGACAAATAATAAATGTTGTCTAATCAAATATGATATCATTGCAGCTGTGCATCTGGTAGGAGAGTCTTCATTTAGCCATTTTGAGCACTGCATGTGGTCCGTGATGCGTTGGCGTTTAGTCTTCTGGAGGCGAACAATAGAGCTCGATATTGGGTTTATACCGTGCAATTACCCAGACAGGAGCCGCAGAGTGCCCCAGGCCGCACGGCTGCATCAGCTTCATATGTGTGTGTTTGCAATGCGCCAGATCCATACATTTCTCCCGTTGTTTGTGTCAGATTCAGTACAGTACGTCTGTTTTTGAAGCCTCCGGGGCGAGCGGAGGGTTTGCGGCCGTCGATAAGAACCCGCGGCCCGATCAAAAACACTTTTCACATCAGAGGGATCGATCAGTCGATGCTGAGGAGGACAGACATCTCTCAGGAGGAGGATTCACCCGGTTACAAACAAGAAACCCTTTTCTCACAGTGGTGGGATAATGAGGGGGGGGGGTCTGGGGGCACGGTTTGTTTGTGTTTGCATGCGATGCTACTCGGGTGGAATATAGATTCAACAGATTCCTCTTTGTGAGCTGTTTTTTTTAAATGTGATTTTGCATATTTGGATGGCCTGCGGGTATGTGTGTTTTACGCATTTTCATTGGGTGCATTTTGGAAACATCTTAGACGTGCTGGTTCTAAAAGCCACACAAAAGAGAGACGCTGCAGAATTCCACTGTATCACATTAAGGGGCAATACAAGTGAATATACAACAGAGTTCCATTTTCCCGTGCCTATTGTGACTACTTTCTAATGACGTCTTGTTTCGAAAAATACTTATTTGATTCTAATATGGTGCGATTGATTGATTGACTGATTGATTGATATTCTATTCTGAAGGCTTAGTCTATAACAGTGCTTCTCAAAGTGTGGTCCGCGGACCACTGGGGGTCCGTGAGCGCCCCTTAGTGGTCCGTGAGTATATTGGTAACATTTCACATTTGAAATAAATCAATTCATTTGAGTTTTCCGCACTCTCGCGGGAATATCTCCGCAATGGAGCGAGCTTAAGTTTAACTTTCGGTTGCATGATGTAGCCCAGCGCAACACCTCCGTCACACATGTTGCCACTTGTTTGTACCATTTTCAGGCGATTTGTAATCTGTTCTAGAAAAACGATGTGTTTTTTGATATTTGTGGAGTTAGGTGGTCCGTGAGTGTTTTTTTTTATTGGTTAAGTGGTCCTTGGTATGAAAAAGTTTGAGAAACACTGGTCTATAATATATGAAATATCTTGGTTTTGGAAAGTAACAGAAAGTTACAAAATGTTTTCCTAACCCTCCCTGCTCGTCTAAAGCCCCCAAACATACAGTATCACGGTGTCCTTTTATTAATAATGTTTTTCAGTGGGATTCAAAGGAAACTCCCATTGCACATTTCTCCCTCGTCTATCTTTCCCTTGTTCCAAAATAAATGAGTTTTCTCCCCTGGAAGCTCTGTCCAGGGGAATCCTTTAGAAACACGGTCCAGGCCGTGCAGAGATATCTCCTTTGTTGTTTGAGGGGGAGAAAAAAAGACATAGGTGGGAGACAAAGACCTCGGCAACGGTGCTCTCCAGGGTCATTTCCATTCCTTCAAAGCCGTTCCTCCTGATCGGCCCCCTTCACGGCTGGAAGTGTGCGCCAAGGGCCCCGCCGGGGGGGGGAAGGCCTGATGGGGGATTAGCCCTGTTTTAGCAGGGAGTTTAAGCAGGACTGTGGCTACTATTCAGACCCCCAAACCAGAGCATGGGCAACCCAGCAGAGCAACTTTTTTAATTAAACACTTTCAACGCCTGCCTAATCCGCTTTCACCCCCCTCCCCCCGAAACCCCAGTGGACACCATCTCAGCCGTTTTCCCTTTTCCCCTCTCGCACGCCTTTGCTCCTCCTTTGTTTTATTCAACAGACGTATAAACTAAAAGGGAATTAGTGCCTTTACTCGTTAAGAATGGAGATGTATAAAGAGGGCGAGCTGAGGAATCTTAAGGTTTAAAATCATCAACCTGGAAACAAATTTAATGAGCCAACGCTTCATTCTGTAGAGAGTTACAGTCTAAGACAATAGATTCAGAGCAGAAAGTACGTCCATGCTGCAAACAGTACAACCCCATTTACAGTAACTTACCAATTATTAATATTACAGCAAGGTGGGATTCCACGAGCGGTATGCGCCGGCCTGTGCCTTCACCTTGGACTTCTAATAGTACTGCTCGGGTCTTGATAGATTGAGTGGGGAGGTTCAGGAGATCTTTCTTGAGGGTTATCAAAAATAACTTTGATCCAATGACCTTTCCCCTCTCTGTCTGTGTCTGTGTATTCTCTTGTTCCGATTAACCCAGCCAAATCTTTTTTCTTGTTTTTTTTCCTTATCTATATCTACGCCGGGGTTCCGGAGTCGAGGCTGATCATCTTGCTGTAGTCCTGTGTCCTTGAACCTCTATCCTGAGCTCTGGATTAAGTCGTGGATTTCGGGTTGTGGATGAACCTGTCTCTGCGGTCCTGCCTGGGTCTCGTCATGCTGCTTCCCTGATGGCTTCCACAGGATTGTAGCTGACATCTTCGTGGATTCATCTTCTTATTACAGACACATGCATTTCCCAACATTCGGTCTATAGGCTGTAAAATGTATTATCTCTTCGATTTACACACCGCATTTATTGCACGTCTGTCCGTCCTGGGAGAGGGATCCCTCCTCTGTTGCTCTCCCTGAGGTTTCTCCCATTTTTTTCCCCTTTAAAACTGTGGGTTTTCTCCGGAAGTTTTTCCTTGTACGATGTGAGGGTCTAAGGACAGAGGGTGTAGTTTTTCTCATATTGATATTCTGAACAATCTGTGCTGTTGTATTTGCTGTAAAGTGTCTCTACTGTAGGCTATTTTTATTATATGTACAGCACTTTGGCTCGACCAAAAATCGTTTATAAATGTGCTATATAAATAAAACTTGATTTGATTTGATTTGAAGGTACCGACAAAGCAGGTAACGCTCTATGAAGACGATGGGATACTTTGATTTACAATGCTTTTGAACCTTAAAGCATGGAAACCTGTCACGGTACAACATACACATATGAACCTATAATGTAGCATAATAGGGCTCCTTTAATACTCTTTTAAAACTCACCACTCGTATTATTTAAAGCCTTTTGTAACCAACTGTCCTTCTTCTCTCTATGCACTGTTGGAGTCATATTATGTGTATGGTCTATTTTTAAGTTGTGCAATGCGAAATAAGTTTTGTATCTGGCTTGAGAATGAAAGCATATGACCACCAGGGGGGGAAAATACAGGTTTTCTAAGATTTCCATCTCATGAAAGCTACCCTTTATCTGTCAAAGATACACAGAGCTTGGCAGGGGGTGACTTCTTTCCCGGGGCTTTAAATTATGGACATTCTGGTTCAAAAGTTCAGAGCGGTAACACAAAGCAGGGAGTGTGCCTGACAGTCGATGCATCGCAGCGATTGTATTTACAGTATCGGAGACAAGTGTGCTTCAGCAGCTCCCATGCCACGTGCCTCTTCCTCAGCAGTCTTCTTCAAAGCCTCCGCTGTGAGCTGTTTTCCCGGCAACTTCAAAGCCTCCCTCCCACAACTGGTGCCGGGAAAAAAGACCAGCAACAAGTCAACATGACCGATGGTTTGTACAACCTCTCCCTCACACGTACCCTCTCCACTTCCCCCTTGGGAGAACACGTGCTTGACGTCACTACTCGCGAGAAAGTCCTATTTATCTTTATTTATATTAGACGGATACTTTCAAGTGTTGTCATTCAAAACATCTCCTGGTACATTCAAGAAGAGCACAAAAGACTACATCTACAAAGACGTGTTTCTCCGGTCCCCAGATGAGCTGGCAGTGCGCTTTTTTGATGTACATAAAAGAAATGACCTGAATGCAATTATTCACACTGAAAACAGAACATCAGTGGATTGTGAGGACACTCAAAGAGCCTTTGTCGCAAATGTCAGATATCTCCCAGCTCAGAGCAGTACACTCGCTTTTTCTGCCAGCCTGAATGGGCAATTTGTAATAAAATATAATACTTCAACGGTGTATTCAAATTGATTATGGACTCTGGCTGTAACAGGCAGCCAAATGTTCCTTTAACTGCTCACGGTAACTGTTCACAGAGTGAAATTCCTTATTGGTTCATCTCATTACATTCATGCCAATGCAATTAGACTCCCCTCCTCCAGAGCTCTTGAGAATGTTTTGACTTCATTCTCATGCATCAAAGCGGCTTAAATTGATTTGATTTCATCTGTTTGTCATGTGCGGCTGTTTGCATCGGGAATGAATGCAGTCTCCTGAAACTATAATGATCTGACATTCAGGAAAACGCTTCATTTCCGGGTCAGATTCCGGTGTCATATCAGATCAAACATTTACCCGAAATGCATCGGCATGAATAAAAGAAGTGTTTTCTGAATGGATTACTCACCCGTCAAAAAGGTTGCAGGACTCCACGCAGGTGCGGCCCCGCCTGAAGTACCTGCAGGAGAGACACTGGTCGGGCCCCGGGCCCCAGCACCCGTCGTCCGAACACATGCCATCACACACCATGCGCTGCTGAGCTGTGGAGAGGAAGAAAGCCTGTAAGAAAGCCTGTAGCCAGTGGTGGGAAGTAACTAAGTAGTAATTGATTATTATCAATACAATATATAAATGCACTTATACATGAACATATATAATGATAGGGTTAGCTATCCAGTAGTATATCAAGTCATTTAAATAGACCCCACTTTTACCAGGAAGTTACAAACACATTAATGCATTGATAATTATAGTACGATCAAAATACACGGTTCTTAAATGGGCCATTCTGCATAATGACTTCTTACTTAAAGTACAATTTTCACCTTGTAGAATTGCTACTATGACTGTTCTTTGTCCACCGCTGACACCCACACATATCATTACATTCAAGCACACTGACAACTTGATATGATACATGAATAGCTCTGATTTTGGTTTAACCTTGCATTTTCTTGCATTAGTGTCTAGCCGAGGGATGCCCAGCTGTGTGAGTTGCACATTGGTATTCCCAACACTTCCGCAATTAAAGACCGCCCGTAACAGAACCCTAAGCCCTTTTTTCCTCTCAGTCGAACCACAACAATCGATGCTGTTCATTGCACTAGGCGTGTCCTCCATCCGGTGATTGGCAACCACGTCCCCGGGTGTGTCGCCCAGTGGGGGGCCCGAAACCCTTTGTCAACAGCCGAACAGTCAATGTTAGACAGGGGGGGGCTAGAGCCTAATGAAGAGGCCTGTGTGAGGCTGCATCGATCGATTTCTAAACACACACCGCAGTCATTAACTGGCTAATGATATCAAACACAGCCAAGAGAAACTACAGTGTCCGTGTTTGCTCGGTCTGTACTGGCACATTACACGACCAAAGAAATGGTTACTAAGAGATGATAATACCATTTTCAATTAATTGCAAAACCATGGTGACGATTCCCTCCCTTGTATTACACCAAACAGTTTCCACCATCTGCAGCTCGATCCACATGTACTCTATTCATGGTTTCCATCAGGTGTCCGCTTCCCTGTGGCTAGCAGTGAGCTTAATCCACCTCTGTGCACGACGCATTAAGCACTTTCCTCACAGGGTGCTGAATAAGGGCTTTCATGGCCGGGCAGCTTAGAGACGCCCGTGACACAGTCGCCTTGGAAACGGGCATGGTGTAGTGTAAGGCTGGGGGGGGGGCGAGATGGATTTGCAGAGATAAGCAGGGCATCTGGAATTAATTAGACCACTAATAGGAAGGAAAAAGAGAACGGAGGAACTTTAAAGCTGTTACCACCAAATGTGTTTATTTTTCAAAAAATCCCAAATTGCAGACTGTTTATTTTGAACCAAAAAAAGCTACTTTGAACCCGAGTTAAAATGTATTTCATCAAACGGACTACTTACTGCATTCCTTGGGCTCTCTGTTGTTGCGGATCAGGACTTTCTGGCTGGACGTCCTGAAGAGAGACGTCCAGTTGACGGTGTTGTAGAAGCACAGGCGGCTGTTGTTGAAGATGTACACGTTCCCGGCGCTGATCTCGTCCAGCGACTGGAACTGAAGCGAGGAGATCCAACGCTGCTTCAAGATCAACAGAGAAATACCACTACCGCTGCAGGGAGACAGAGAGAAAGGAAATAATGACAAAGCTGAGATGGATAGTGAGGGGGGAAAAAGACAGATGTAAGACGAAGAACAGGGTGATAAAAAAGTTTTTTAAATGAGCGGAATGAAAGAGAAATGTAGCAGTTAGACTGAGAAGGAGGTTGCTTCTGCCCTAAATGACCCGTTGCTGAGTTACAGGGTCATCAGTGGTGTTTACAAGGCGGGGTCTCCTTTGACTCTGCCAGCACTATTTCTTGGATCTGCCACTTTGTGAGCGAACACAGAACCTGTTATCAAAAACGGGGCTAATCAAAGCTGCTTCAAAGGGCCTCTGTGCGGCTCACTAGCCCCAACAGTAGCCATTCAAGTTTCACATTCATTTCATTTGTAATTAGATACAAACATGTATGTAATGAGTTTAAGACGTAGTGGCATACGTCATATACGTTTGTTCGCTTTTACGAGATGAAACATACCTGTATAGGGATCTACCTCCAATGGTGGACAGGCTGGAAAACACACTCAGATCCGTCATGTTCTCAGGCCAAGACTGGATGTTGAGGTATCCTAAAGAAAAACATGAGGTAGTTAGTAGTGGTGCACGATAATTATCGGTCCGATATTAGGAATTATGACGTCATCCCGATAAACCCGATAACAGTATTAATAAAACCCTATAAAAGTATTAATAGCCCCGATAATATACAATATATTTTTTGGGTAAAAAAAAAGAAAAAAATACTGCGGTGTGGGTGGATTGGGATGAGGGGCGCTTGTTTTTCACTCGGCTCCTCCCGTTTGCCAGTACTGTGGTATTAGTGGTTTATGAAGAGGGGAGTTTTTCACAAATCCAGCGCTCCCTAACTCATGCCTGGCTGTGACGTAAATGGTGTGCAGCCGTGAAGCCAGGACAGTAAACAAACATGTCGTCGGTAGTATGGGACTATTTCAAAGTTTCAGAGTTAGATAGTTCGCTTGCTATTTGTATTAACAAATGCAATGCACACTCCTTCATACTCTGATCGATAACGATATACGGGACATAAGTTTCACCACGGACATATGGACCAGTGATGTTAGCCCCGTTAGCATGCTAGGTCTGACGGCGCAGTGGCTGGACAAAGACTACAAACATTGACTGATTGACTCAATTATGTTTATTTGGGAAAATAAATATGGTCACTTTGAAGAGTCAAAACTGTTCTTGGCTTTGTTTTGTTCATAGTAGTAATGCTCATGTCATTTGCTCACTACTAGTCTTTTTTTTACCACCAGGTGTGCAAAAACTACAGGTACATTTAATATATATATAATATTATTATTGGTTATCGGTATCGGTATCGGTCTTGAGAAGCAGGAAGTTATCGGTATCGGTTTCAAAAAACCAATATCGTGCATCTCTAGTAGTTAGCAGTGGAGCAGTCTAGACCGGAACATTGAAGTCATGGTCAAAATCAGACAGACAAGTGGTGCCAAAACTAAGGGGCTGAAATCAAGTGTATCCTCTTACTCAACACTGCTTTTCCATCTTCTGGTCTTGAAATAAAATCCAGTTTTTTTAAGATGGGTACAAGATGGAGTAATAATGCATTTGAGTGAGAGGCTTTCAAAGAGTCGCAAGCTCAAGTGGTACAACCCTACTAATTAGTAGACTTAGTTCAAGTAATCAAAGCTTTTTTCTCAGTAGTACTGTAATGGGGAAATGAAATAAAGAAAAAAGGGTTCCAGGCTGTGGAATTGGAATGAGCTACTAAATACAAAGAGTCTCCTTTGACTTCAATTCATGCATTGCCTTCATAGATTCTTTGTAAAAGAAAAAAGCTTTGAGAAGACAATATACGCTAATTAAAAGAATGGATTTAATATTGTGCACAATCAGTCCCGTTGCACTTGCCTTTGATGACAGATTACATCCGATGAGAACGTGTGGAAATGACATTAAAGGGATCGAGCAGGAAATGGCTGGGATAGGATGGCCATTGCTCTTTCTTATTGCTCGGATTTTCATTATGAAAATGCAGTTTCACTCCATTAGCTGCTTGGCTCAAACGCAAGACGCAGTTTCATATGACAAAAGAGTTTGTGTACGCGGTATTACTCATCCCTTAAGGCCACTAATAGTTAATGAATAAATACACACTCGAGCATGCACACACACAGCGCGTTACTGAAAGCACGTATAACTATTACAATAACATCATATCCACCTTTAGAGATCAACGACACAAAAGAAACGTATTTTCCACTTTCTTTTACTGCCTCAGAAGCGACACAAACAACATCAAAACTTTATTTAGTCAACTTTGCAAAGGTGACCCCAGACTCACCTGTGATCTCCTTCACAGTGCGGAACGCGTTGAGGTGTTCAGGGTCCATAGGTCCGATACCATGATACATGTCACTGAAAGAAAAAAGTGAATATCTGAATTTTTTTCTCTGCATTTGCTTTCAGTCCTGAACGATGTTATTACTGGAGACAGAAGTATTTGTTCTCTCTAATGTGCTGTGTGACATTACACATTATTCTATCCTTAAGATAGAGCTTCGGGACGCTTCGACAGCAGCGTGTGATTGAATATCTGCTTGTTGACCTTCCAAAGTCAGGGTTTCCCCGACACAATGGGATATGAATGAAGAAATGTTTGTCTACAAGTCTAGCTCTCTTCCGTGTGTGCTGCTGGAAGTCATTCAGATAGTATTCCATTTATTAAGTTGTGTGAAAGAATAAGAAATAGTGCAGCACTTTCTATGACGCCAATGTCTATAACGCATGAACATATTATTGTTTTATGATCCAATTATAGCACTGAATATTGTTTTTAAGTGTTCATAATGCTTCATAACCCATTACAAAGCATTTTATACTGCACTATAATGGAAAAGATAAGTCCATTTTTATTGTACGATGGCTTTGTGTGGTTCTTACATGTATTTAACACTTTATTTCCGTAACTTAAATCAAACCACTTGGAGTAAGTCATAATAACTGTTTTAATTGTATGTATTTTAATGTACTACCACTTTGGGAATAATCAAATCTTGCTAAATGAGAGACCAGCAATTATGAAATATTATGATTCTTGACCATTTGAGTCATTATATAATGCTTTAATATCGGTTTCAATTAATGTTAATAGGCATTTTAATTATTTACGAGTGAATGTTAATATACCTGAAGAGCTATAAGTATGTTAAATATTGAATAATAATTAAATAAACAAATATATAAAACAGTTAAAGACATGAGCATCACAGAAAGTGTTACCAAAAAAATTAGCTTGACATGAAAAACGTTTAAAAAAATACAAATCTCCCGGACTTACCCTTTGATCCCTGTAATGAGGAAGATTAGGTTCCCGTTGATTTTGGTGCAGTTGACAAAGTTATCAATATTGCTGGCATCTACTGTTTGCGCCGCCTGCAGGCTGCCCGTCCCTATGCCATCGCACACTGCCGACACAAACACACAAGCACACATTATTCAAATGACGAAGTTGCTTTAGGCATGAATTACCTTCTTTGGAGTACAACCCAAAGTGCCCTTGCACCGCAGAGACCTCATTCTGAGAAAGTGCTATTAGCTATTTGTCACGTTAATTCTTTACACTCTTTTATGAAAATACACCCTGCTTTGGTGCGCAGGCAAGGCCGCGGCCCCTTCTCCATGCATTGGGATTCTTTTGATGAAAGCACGGCCAATCCACAGCCAATTCCTCTCTGTAATGAATTCATTACATCTGCATTAATTACACTTGCGGTCTGGTGTGAGCCAAGTATTTCTGACAGAGGCGGCGGGGATGATGAATACGGCTTGTATTAAGTGGTGTAACCAGTTTTTGATAGTGATTTATACCAGCCAATTCCATATCTGAAATGTTAATTTGTTATCATTTCCCACAGTTCCTTGGGCTATCCCTCATTAACCCCTTCCTGCTGCGTGACGATGTAATCAAGAGATTAGCCAATCAATGGATGCCTCAGCCCCGTGCGTGGAGCCCCGAGGAAAACAGGACTAAGAGAGAAAGGGCAGATCAGTTACCTTTGTGGGAACAATATGATGAAGAGGCTAATTCTCTGGATTGAACTGCTTTTTAAATTTCAAATTGTTTAGCTATTTAGCTGACGAAATGAGTTGTAATTACTGAGCAGGTAGCAGCAGTTTCTCAGTATGTTCCCACTGCATGTTAATTAACACATCGACTGCTGTCGGGTCAGACATGTGACCTTGATGTATGCGATATGTAATACAGTGCATATTCAAAGCAGCAATATGAGGTGTGCAAAACAAGTGGCCAGTCATTTCAATAATGCATGAACACATACATATCACGCATAATAAATGTGGTATCCAGTTTAAAGTTGACTGCATGTATTATATGATAGAAGCTGTTGAAGACATGAGGATGTTAGAGCAGTTGGTATTGCATGGCTTTACCTTAAAATTACACAAGCTATTTTTTATTTTAGTGGTGTATATTATTAGCATAAATAAATCAGCTTATTTAGCATAATGTAAAACAAAAAGCTGGTGCCAATAAAATTACATTTTGTATAATCTTTGGTGTAATTATTGTGTGCTCCAGTAACATCACTTTTAGCATTAATAACATTAATAATATAAGTAAAACAAACAGAAAGTATTTAATCAGATGTCCTGATCACATTGAGTACTTATACATTATATACTGAAAAAGTACCCAGAAAATGAGTCTGTTGTCAGTGTGTCTGTGCACTAAGACAAATGTGACAATCTCAAACACTTACTGGGGAACCAAGTGCATCATCATTCCTAGTGTCATCATAATTGAAAGATTGAGGGCAGTTAAGACTCCTCAAAGTGTCCAACTTTATGATGGATGCACATACTACAGTGACTTTCACAAGTTTCAACAAAATCCACCCGAAAATATCTTCTTAAAATAACTGTATTGAACTTCAAAGAATGATGATTACTTAAGCCATCCTTGTACCAAGCTAGCAAATGGCAACAAGATGATTGCAACTACTAAACATGCATAATTAACTAATGTATACCAATAACATTTATAATATTATCATGTTGCCATGATATATAATTAAATGGCCGTTATCACTAATTATCACAATTATTCGAATGTGTCATACTGGCCAATCAGCAGCTTCTATTTTTGAAAAAGGGACATTTTAAACAACACCTACTGTAGAAGGAAATAAAATGTGACGTTTTGAAGAATTGTTTTTATCAAAGCTACACATTCTTTAGAATTTGGCACCAAAACTATTTGGTAAGTTAAGGAAAAGTGTTTGGACCAGTCGATTTACCTGTACCTAAAGACAATTTCTCCTTTGAGATCTGACTCTAGATTGACACAGCCTAATTAAATATACTGTACGTTAATATTCGTCATTCTGCATGGGCCAATTTAGAAGTGGAATTACCTTTGGGACAGATGTCGGTGCAGGGGATGCACATTTTGATGCGGTTCTCCTCCACTTCCATCTTGTTGCTGGGACACGCTCTGACGCAGGAGCTGTGGTCCACCACAAAGTTATCTGGCGGAGACACAGACAGAGTGTTGGTGTTCTTCTCAGAGGAGATGCTGTGTGTAAAAACCAACGTGTGGCGAAACACACTTTCCTAGAAGGAGCCTTCTAATGGCGAGCAATTGATTGTATTTTAATCACGTTTGTATAACGATCAAAACTAATGGTCTAGGGCTATATTGCCCAGGAAAAGTAATGAATCAATTTAGAAGTTGGGAGCGGCGGTGGGAAAAAGTGCGACTGGTGTGTGCTCATTTGATGATCACTGGGACTTGAATATGCAATCTGTTGACTTTTAATGCATGCTCTCTGAAATACCGCTGCACTCTGACTCCATAACAGTGAAATAAAGAACTACAATTTATTTTTTCAGCTGCCAGAGGCATAAAACAGATGGCGACTGGTTGATTGAGACGCACGATTTATTTGTGTTTGACTCATTTATCTTTTCTTGAAATAATTGTTTCAAGATAAATGCTTCTTCACCGGTTCGCAGACTATAAATTATGAGCGCCATTATGAGCGTCCTTGCAGTCAAATTGAACTTAAAGCAGACTTACGTGGGCATTTCTTGACACAGAAGGCTCCGTAGGTGTACTTGGCTCTGGGGTTGTGCTCCAACTGGAAGGACGTGGGGTTGTAGACGAACGGCTGGGGGCATTGGGTCACACATGCTCCGCTGTCGTTGAAATTGGTGCAAGCCTGCGGAAAGCGCACAAAAACAGTTAGCTAAAAGGCACTAGCATGACTTCCCATGGGGGGTAGGAAACAGAGGGGTTATGGGAGGGGAGGATTTTCTCAATAAGTCACCGTGAGGGAAAGAGTATTACGGCAGCATTTCATTTATACGTCAAATCGTGATCGTCCAGAATTCCCTTGCCTCTCTGAACGCCAAATGGGAGAAAAATTGGAGCCATTGATCGTGCGCCCATGATGTAAACGGTGAAATGTTTTCCCATAAACCCCGTTAAGTGTTTAGTTGTCTGTGTCCACGGGCTGTAATTGAATTGGATGAGGCTTTTCTGTGAATTACAACGACAATATCGTCCCGTGCGTCCGAGCGGTCGAGTTTCGGTGAAATGGGAGAGAAGTGGAGGTGATAAAAGGGATACTAATTGGAAACACTGAATCACCAATTTGTTCTTTCGAAGAGGAGACTTTTACAGCCCCGCCGTAAAATGACAAACAATTTATCAGCCGGCAAACAAAGTGGATCATTTGCCGTCGGGCGAAGATGACAAACAGATGTTGCAAGTTGAAGAGGGATGATATTAGAAACTTGTCTCAGAGGAAAAGTGAAGATGTAGAAGGGAAGAGAGTTGGGAAAGTTAAGAAGGGAACAAAAGTGTGTGTGTGTGTGTGTGTGTGTGTGTGTGTGTGTGTGTGTGTGTGTGTGTGTGTGTGT
>CALSBZ010044932.1:651674-672030 GCA_943591055.1 Gobionotothen gibberifrons | reverse complement strand
TGTGTGTGTGTGTGTGTGTGTGTGTGTGTGTGTGTGTGTGTGTGTGTGTGTGTTTGAGTGACGTACGAAGCAATCCGTGTCCTTGGGGCCGGCACAGCCGCCGGCGCACTCTCGGTGGCAGCAGTCGCTGACGTAAGGCCCGAAGCATCGACCGTCACACTGCTCAGCACACACCGTCTTTGTCACTGCACAGGAAGTGGATTTTGTTTTTTTTAAAAGGTCTGACACATACATTCACACTTGAAAAAAAAAAGAGACAATACCACCACGCTTCCCTCTGTGAGCAAACGTCATCTGATTTAGAATTCCAGAGTGAGGGCCTCGAGCAAACTAAAGGTCAGACAAGTGGGTTCATGATGACGAGGTCACAGGCTTGAATGCCCAGGCGCATTGTCCTTTCTTTCAACAGCTGCTCTGGAGGTGCCCTTGAGCCTCTTATCCTTTAGCTTCACATTCAAATAGTGCTCGAGAGCCCCCAGGTATGAAGTGAAATCAATTGGTTTCCCCCTTGATACATAACAATTGAAAAAACTTCACCATATCTGTGTTTATTCTCTGCCGAACGGGCAATAATAAAACGTCCAACTGTTCCCAGAAAGCTATCCTTTGTTGCTATGCCAACTCTTGTGGAATACCAGAGAAATATAACTCCTATTCCTGTTTTTTTTTTATTGCAAAGCTACTCTAAAGAAAGCTGTATTTTTAGCACAGAACAAACACTTGGAGCCTACCTATCGTATGAAACTCCAATACTTGTGCTAAAGAACACCCGCCCACACATTATTGGTACAGTAGGAGAAATATCAGTCAGCGAGTCAGCAGGAGCTTGAAGCTGAGGCATTAGAAACTGCTGCGCTCACTCTCTGCTGTGTCGGTAGCATAATGATGCAGCAGTGAGAGAATATAACAAGGCCTGTCTAGTCTATTAGCCTGTGTTAGTGGGAGAAAAACTACCTATCTGGGTTTTAACGGTACGGGTACAACTGCAATTATACAGAGAACTAATATTTGTAATGCTTTTGTCCCACTTTAATGTCGGGACAAAATGAATGAGGTTTATGTTTGGTGCAACTTTGGTTAGAATAAGAAGAAAAGAAGATAAACCCCCCCCCCCCCCCCCCACTCTGTGTCAAAATAGATTATAGCGGATTATAGATTATTTTAAACAGATTGTACAATATCCCCCACAATTCAGTAAATACAGTAGCTCACTGACTTACACTAATAACTGATATAAGTGTTTTCGTTAGCCTGGAGTTCTAGTTGCAGTAGGGGTATAAGTGAAGGAAAATAAACATTTTCTAAGAGGGACTTTGAAATGGAAATCAATGTTGAATTGACTCAAATGTTGTGATCATGATTGTTTTTCCAGCAGCAGAATATTTAAAAAGAAATGATGGAGTTATTACTGTTGGAGTATTTAAGGCACCATGAATAAATAACGTTTTTAGGTACCTAATAACGTATTAATTTGCATGTTTTTGGAAGAGTTTTGAAGAGAAAGATAGGTATCAGTGTCTGTGTGTCTATTGGCAGAGCTGATGAGCAGGCTTGTCGTTTCCACGGTAACTGTAGGTGTGTTTGTGCATACTCACGTGTTTGACACTGGTCCTCCTGATGGCCCCAGCAGCGTCCGTTACATGAGCGATGACAGCGTCTGCCTGCAGAAACACACACAGAGCAAACTTAAGATGTCGTTTTTTTACACAAACACGCATAAAGACAGCCCCCGTGCAGTCACGCACACACCCCGAAAACTTCTACTAGCGACAGATCTTACATCTCCTACGCTCATCTGACAATAGAGCCAGGCGACAATAGACCCAGACGACCTGTTGAAAAACACAAGACAAGCCTCCATTCCCTTCAATCAAGTGCGCGCACAGCCAAAGTGGGACCTGACAGAGTCTAACAGCCCTCATCTGCCAGTGGCCCATCATCAAGGCTTAATTGACTACGGGTTAATTACAGAGTAAGTGGAATGGTACTGCAGATTGTCACCCGGCCCCTTCAACCACTCCCACTGCGGGGTTGTTAATGTTAAATACTGACTACGGCTTGGCAAAGGGCCCCAATTTGGGAACCTTAACTCCCACTCCATCTCCTGTCATTTTATTTGCCCACCTCCTCTGTTCTTTGTTGCTTTTCATCCTCCTCCTCCTCCATCAGTGCCTTCTTATCAACAAAATGGACATGTTTAGACATTATGTACTTAAAAGTGTCCTTTATTTAAGATTTACCGGCTTTGCATTACATCAACTACCTGCTAAAGTCGCCTGTAAACATTATATAAGAGTTGGAAAATAAGCATTGGAATTATGTCAAAAGTTTTTGCAAAAATTAAAAGGTTATTTCCGTGCATGTGTTTTTGCCTCAGCTGTCTCTTTTGTTCACCCTGACATCTTTTGAAACTTCTTTTAGCCCACCACTCAAAAAGAGCATTAGACATAAGTGTGTCGAAAAGTTTTGAGAGGGTCCGTCTTTAACAGCCAGCTCTTCTGACACAGGATGTCCGCCGGATAGCCTGTTGAGGGTCTGCGGGGACCCCGATGAGTGGGGCACCGGGGGAACAGGGCAGCTTCAAACCAGCTGTCAGATTCACTGAGATTTAAAAAGAGCCCAGCAGACAGTGGCTCCATGGGCCTCGCTGCAGAGCCCCTACCCCCAGTACTACAATGGAAAGGTTCACACGTTGATCTAACACTATGTGATTTCGCTTCCAAATGGCCGCGGGGCAAACGGAATGAATACAAAAAAGAGATAGAGCCCGACTGCTGCTGGTGGGGGGAGTGTGTGTTTGTACAGCCTGTTGGCATGTGGTCTGCTTTCAGAAGGGAAAAAAACAATAACTTGATTTTCATCCAAAGTTACTGGTTGCACTGGTTTCCACCCACGTGCGGTACTCACAGCCAAGGTTGCTGTTGTTGGATGGCACCACCAGCAGCTCCGCCTGAGGGTTCTTGATAATGTCACGCCAATGGATGGTGTCCGCGTGGCACAGGAATTTGTTCTGGTCAACATAAACTCCCCCGTTCAGCACCTCTGCAAAAATACAAAGAAGACAGAGAAAGAGAGAAATGAGCATATAGCCACGGATTTATAGCACATGTACAAGATGGCAGAAAATCAATACTTCAAGGTTAACTCCCATCGTTCCTTTGTCTCAAAGTACCGCGCCCGCATAGTGCTCCCTGAAGTGCATCTGAGCATGAAGATAAATGCTATTGACAAATGCACAGAGTAATTCAATGCCATGTCCAAAGACAATGATGTCTCATAAAGAAGTACTCGGCGGAAAACAAGTAAATGGATGTCACGATGTAAACAAAAGCAGCCCCGGAAAAAAGAACTCCTCGCTGGTGTAAATTCCTAATTATGAGTTGAGTATTCAATCATTTCATTTTTATCGTGAGAGTTAATGAATGTCGCTGGAAGACACTTGTTGTGGTAATTAAAAACGGAAATAGTCAACTGGAGCATTCCTCAAAAGACTAGTGTAAGGGAATCATGCTATAGGTAGAGAGTAGATGTATTGATATGTGGTTGTAGGGTAAATAGTATTCCACTATAACCTATAAGAGCTTTTCATTGGCTCAAAACAGGCCGATATCATCAAACAAACTCGGATCAAATTGACCGACTATGAATTCCTCCATGAAATTGAGAGCCACCACACGAGAGACAAAGGCTGACTTCTCATCCGGCGTTTGCTTAATAGCAAAAATATGTTTCTTTTCAAGGACCAGTGCCCTTAACAGATGCCTGTGCATGGAGTATGATAATCAACTCTAATCCCTATCCCTGTGCTAATCCAGATTTTGGATATGGAAACAAAATGAAATGATGCAGCAATAATCCCCCTTCCCTCCCCAAGCAATGACCCGTGGCAGAATAGAAACAACAGCCCCCCCCACATCGGGGACACCAGCTGACTGTAACCTACTTGAGGGATTAAGATACAATCACCTTGCCTCCCCATTCTCCTTGAATATGAGGCCGGATTCCAAGAAAATACTTGTCGTGATAAATGAAATTTCAAATGAAAAAAAAAGTAACAATGTGGTTCATATCAGGGCTGGATTAGTCGAAAGTAAAGAAGGGTATTATCTCCCGGGGCAGATTATTAACAGCGTGTGAGTTATGCGGACGATTCAGCAGCAGCGGAGGAGCACACGCAGGAAGCTAATCATTACCATCCGACACCCTGATTAAGGAAGTGGGCCTTGGTGGAGACGGGGACATTTATTCAAAGCCCTCTTAGAGGTGACATGGCGCTCTGTCTGCCCGCTGAATGGCCTACAGCCGCGGCTTCATGTAATCATGTTCCCGTCACAATGGACGATTTATCAGGGGGGTGTTTTACATTCATGGATGGCAGGGTGAAGAAAGAGACAGCCTATGATTAAGTCAAATAACATGTGGACCGCACTGTCAGCACGCTTTGATGTCATTTTGAAGTGCTAATGATATGTCCGACATGTATAAAGAAGGATGTACGAAAGATGCGTCCACATGTGGATTTACATTATTTACCGATTATAATGTAGTCGCCATTGAATAGTACCATAAAAACCCACGTCCTCCCTCAAGAGATCCTCCAACAGACATGTGCGCATGTTAGTTTGTCGAGGTCAACAGGGTCACAGGACTCTCACAAAGACAGCCATTTCTATTCAATTCTATCTGGCCAAGTTTCGGATCAGGGATGCGGTGAAATGGTTAGAACAAATGTACGCCCTATTTTTCTAACCACTTTGCTTTACCTTGATGGACAACATCGACAGGTGAAAGAAAGGTGTAAAGGGACGTTTATTTAGGAAAGGATTACGGCGGTGCACTTCTTCTACGTTACGAATGTTTTTGTGTTAAAGCAACTTCTTTTGTCACACTGAGTACATTGGTGTACACTTCAAGTAAAGATTCCTATTCAAAAGAGAATGACCTTATAAGGCATTTTTCAATTAATCCAAAGTATCTAATTCAATAGCATTCAATGTAATGGATGGCCGAATGGTTGGTAGTTTATCATTTTTGGATTAGATTAGAATATAATGTTGCTGATGCAAGGAATTGTGGGACGCCATCTTTTTTTCATTTCATGAATAATGGTACATCTTCTGCCAGCTCTTACCATGGCTGCCACTTTTGGGTGGTCAAACATTTTCCTTTACTTTTTCTGAAGTAATAATTTCTACATTTGAAGGTATGACAGTTTAAATCCATTCTTCCATTTTATGGGGAGTCATCTTTCTGTCCAACCCACCCATCGCTGTCCCAAATGTTCTTTTAAGTGCTCGTGTCCAGATGCCGTCTGCTCGCTGAGAGACAAATTGCCACCCCTGCCGTCCATCCGGGCAAGGGCACTAACTCTTCTGGCGGCATGACAAGCCGACATCGTGCGGTCGTTCATTAATGTGCGACAGTCCCGGGCCACCGCCCCACACCTCCTACCCGCTTCTCTCCAGTACCCCCACCTCCGCGCTTCGATCTTTCCATCAGGTCGGGAGATCTACAGCCGACCGTCCAACACTACAACCCCCCCCCTCGGCCCAATTCCCTCACCCTCGACACGGCTGTGAATTACGAGGTAGTCATAAAAGCTATTGTCCTGCATCAAAAAGGGGGGAGGTGGGATATAAAGGGCAGTGAGAGAGGGCATTATGAGACCAACATGAGGTGGAGAGAGACGGGGTTATTGCTAAGGCTTTTAATTAAGATTAGAACAAATAATTAAAGCAATCATTTTATATAGAAGGATAAATCTTTTGTGGTACAGTACCGAATACCGAAGCAAATCGATGACTTGTCGATAAAAGCCTTTTGAGTCACAGCTCTAAACACAGGCTTTTGTTCAACTACTTGGTGGTACATTTGCTGTAGTTGGTAGTTATGGTTGGTCAAAACAAATGTCTTGAAAAATGATAGATGTTACAGGTGCCTTAAGTGACCTTCTTGGACTTCAGGAGGGTATGCTTTTGGTGCAGACTTCTGCAGGCTTCGGGGAACTATGGGAAACCTCAAAACATACTAGGCTTTGTTTGTGGTTCTAAAAGCATGTGTGTTGGTGTCTTGCCGTGTTCTAGCTCTAATAGTGCTTGAGATAAGTTGTGCTTTCAGTGACCCTACATTGCCACAAGGAGCCTTGCAGTAACTGTTTTTGTTCATATTGACAAAAGAGAAAAAGAGCTGAAGAGCCACTTATTGTACCCTTGCTCATTTCAATTCCCGCACTTTAAATAGAGAGTATGCTTTAATGAATCTTGTAGCGTTTAAATTGGACTGATATGCCACAAAAGAAAGCTCCTATCCTCTACTTTTGATGGTAATTTCCGCCGGGTCTTCTGCTGGGCGACACAGTTCCCAGTGACGCCGTTTAATGCTTGCATGTGGCTTCCGAGGGCGCCCCCACCATATGCTCAGGTCATGTTTGGATCAAGACTTTCTGGTGGAGCGTTTTGCTACATCTCTCTTGGCAGTGACTCAAAGTGTCTTGCTGTGTCGGAGGAAAAAACTCTCACCGGGAGAGAGTTGACGTGTCATGTTGAATCAGAGGTTAGGTTTGATGTGGAACTGTGCAGTGAGGTGATCACCAGAGGAGAATATGATTGGGAGATCATAAAAAGCTGAATAAATCAACGAATGAATGACTTCATTTAATATCTTTCTTCCACGTCATCTAGTCCTATCATTGCCACCACTTTGGGCTCGGTCCAACCCCCCATGTGTCCCATGGTGCATGTTACTTTGCATTGTGAAACTTTAAAAGGGATATTAAATAATGCTTTAATGCTAAAACTAATTTACAGTAAGAAAATCAACTTATTCAGTTTAAAACTAACCTCACGTGCCCATGACTAACAGCAAGTCATATCATGTCAATATAGCAATGTATTTAACACATCAATAAACATGTTTTAACTTCTGTTGTCTCAATTGTTCATTCCACGCCTTCTTCAATATGTATTCAATAATATACGAACATAATGATGTTCATTTTAGAAATGATGGGCCTATTTTGATTAAATTGACAATAAAGAAGGGGTGGATTTAGGGCATGGGCACCTTTTGATTGACAGATCGATCCTTACCACAATGGTGTTAGGTTTGGCCTGTGTTTTTTGTCTTACAACTCAATTCCTGTGACATTTTGGTCGCCTAAAATGTTTTGTTTGTCAAACAATGTATTATTTTCGGGTAGTTATTCTTACGGTTTGCTATTATTCCTTTCTGTAACACAAATGAGTTACTCAAAAACAACTCAAAAAAGCTTTTATGTTGATAAATGAACCAATTAGGACAAAACCCTGGTCTGAAATGCATTATTAAAACTCCATAATGTTGGGGAAAAGCATTAGGAAGTAACCTTTTCACATCCTTTGCATATATGATATTATTCACTTGAGTACTATACTTTCATGCATAGAAGCAAACCGTAAGGTGAATTAAGGATGTAGTTGTTATTATTGACGTAGGAAGCACCAATACTCCTGTGACTCTTGAATAATTACGTGGAGACTTTGGCTGTAGATGTCTTTTAAAAACCCAAGGTCGAGATCGGGCAATATGGTATAAAATGTCTTGGGCATTTTTTTTTGTATTGTGCGAAACACGCATTTAGCATTGGGAACAGGCCAATCAGTGCACAGATTGTAAAGGAAGTAAAAATGATCCCTGTGCCAAGTAGCCTTTGCGAGACAATTAAGTTAATTTTACTGTCTTTCAGAAGAGCGAACAGCCCCTAGTTTCAAGTAGTTTCCAGGCAATGATGGCCCCAGCACCAATCAGTGTCCATAGCACTAAAGGGAGCCCGCTGATGAGCTCCCATCAGTGCTGCTAGCCACTTGTCCCACATCTCTTTCTCTCCCTAATTATGCTGATGAATAAGGCCGTAATAGTGATCCGTCCTCTGCTGATGAGTCCATACTTTCGCCGTTATTGTCTTGTCTTGGGGGCGGGCGTGTCACGTATCACACAACTCAAGTGGAGTGCGTTTGGTCCATCAGCGCTGCTCTTTTTGTATTAGGATCATCTCTCTATCCTTGTCATCCTCCACCTCTCAGACCCACCCATCCCCCCTCCCGACGCAAAATGTACTTTTTCACTTGGGTGATGGGTCGACTTGCTGAGTACGGGGAACAGAGAAATCCAGATGATCACTCTTTCCCTCCGAAGCCTCTTTTTCTTCAACCACACACACACACACACACACACACACATACGAGCACAGGAAAGCCCTTGGATGCAAAGACAAATTGCACATTCGGTCATCTAGAATTCTTAGGTGAAACTGCGAAGACGTACAGAATCCCTATGATGGATACCTCCTGTCCAGAAGCATCTTGAAGCCTTGCTGCATCAGGTCGACAAAGCCTCACATTTGTTGGCAGAGCTGGAGCGTTAAGCCTGGGCTTTACCTCTTATATGCCAATTAATCACTAATGGAAGCACCGTTTTATTTTTCCATTTTGTATTTACTTATTTAATCCCTCAACCACCAAAAAAGGATGCACATTATTTGAATCAAAAGTCAAGTTGTATCCAATGGAAAGCCACGAAAGTCCCTCAGGAGGGCACACAGGGATGTTAGCCGCTGCAGACCGTTTGAATGCACAACAATGGGAAAACCCCCAAACCTTTCTAGATAGCGGTTTGATATTCACTTCCACTGGAGTGAGACTCTGCCGTAAGTCGAGTTGAAACATGATCATTTCCCAAACCTAACAGAGTACTTGTGTTGCATACATCGCGGTTTCACAACGTTAACCACATGTTGACAAACCCTGACAGTAACGTTTAAACTGCTGACCAACCAAATAAGGGCAGGAACAAACAACCTATGTGGGTTGGGGGACCTGTAGGCTAATTTATATGTAAACAGTTCTGCAGTCCAGCTTTAAAAAACGTACTTTTGACCTTTCATTCATCAATTCATGGGAAATGTATATAAGCAGAACTCCCTGATCATATCTACAGGGACTGCAGATGAAAAATAGTCTGTTGGCTAACTCTGGCGCATTTGTCCCTGTCAAATAAATAAATACAAAAATAAAAAATATGAGTATGATGTATGTGTCTGAGTTTCACTTTGTAATGCTTTGAATGTAGCTTTCTTTCATTTATGTGTTTTTGTGTATATTGCTAATGATAGAAGACTGAGTGAAAGTAGTATTTCCGATGAAAAGGGCACCTCAGAGGAACTGAATGGCCTTTATATGTTGTTACTAGCAGAATTAATGCAGTGAAAATGTAAATTGAATAGAATTCACCATATGAGCCAAGTCATTTCACCCCCCACAAATATTTGTTTTTTACAGGGCCTTTAATGGGGGCTCTGGCAGGACGAGGCATTATTTGAAGAGCTTTTATTTGAGTATTTACGGGATGTGTGTAAGCTCTTCACACTCATTTCCACGCATCAGTTCCTGGTGCTCTGCTTAGCCTGTGACACAGAGCAGACAGCTGGCATGACAGAAGGTGGCGAACTGGGGAATGAAACAAATTGCCTTCATTTTCTTAGAGTGCAACCTCTTCAGGGAACACCGATGAACGTTACACAACCGCAACAAATCTGCGACTCCGGGAAAAAAAGAATGACTCGCCTGAGAGCCAATGAAGTGAAGTTAAGAGAGATTGTGTTCCGGCTCCTTTTTGCTGTCCTCAGCAACATTTTCAATTTCCCCCCAGATAATAATGTGTCCAGGAAAAAACATCTGTAGAAATTACAGACTGAATGAGACAGAGTGAGCGGACAAAAATGGTGGACATGAACAAAAATAAGACTCATAAATGATAGCACAACGTTGCCTCAACCGGCCCCGTCTCAAGGTTTTCACAAAGCACTTTGAACTTCACAACAATATGGTTGGTAACAAGAGAACGCTGCAACGGGATCAGTCAAACTGGGGGAATAATAAAACGTTTGGTTCCCCATACTCGTGTAAAAAACGTTTGTAAAAGTTTTCCCATGGGATGTTTAATTGGTGCTATGGATGCGTCAGAGTTTGAATGTGCATCTCAACAAAATTAAAAGCCCCGTAATTAAAATAAAGTTGTGGATTTCTGTCCTCAGCCAATTTCCAGTAAGATGAAATAAGCCCACGATTTGTGGTAAACGCATGACTCGACTGGAAAACAAGCAGTGGGCCCCTCAGGAAACCCTCTGTGTGTGACTGTGAAGCACTTGTACACTGCCTCGGAGCATGTTTACTCTAAAGAGGGAAAGAAAAAAACAAAGGGTGTTGAGAAAGTAGCTGCTTAAGTGAAAACGACTTCTCAAATCCCATGAATAACTGTTAAGTCTCCAGCCTGCAAACAAGCCGCTGGTTAGATAAATGGCTGCTGATCCCAGAGATAATACAGACAGAAAAAGAATGGTGGCTAGTTTGCCTCTGGGCACGTGAAAAAATGAATCATCAGCAAAAAGGGGGGGGGTATGGCGGCACGAGTGACCACAAATGAAATGAACTTTCCAGACTGTTTCCAGCCAGGGGAAAACATCCTGCTTGTGCAGTTGTATAAAGAGCTGTATTATTCACACACCTAAAAAGCTGTCAAATGAGCGTGCTGGGTTTTTAAAAAAAAAACGATACAATCCTTACAAGCTAAATCCTCAGTGGCTCGGGGGCCTCTGACTTGGAGAGAACTTATCTGATCTTCACGGCAAAGCGGAGGTGGGTCTCCAGAGTCCCGTTTCCCCCACTTCTCCATTATTAGCTCTGCCAGCCAAAGAGATATTGTGCTCGGTGACAAATGGGAGAGGAGCGCTAGGGCGCAGACAGTGCGGGGGAGGTCCCCTCCATCTCCTCCCGCCGCCCCCTCCCCCACCCCACGATCCGGAGCGCTGCCGCCGTGTCCTCCCCGATAACCATAATTGTGTTTTAAAGCCCCTGATTAAATTTCGCAGTCTCGAATGATATTGTTTTGCGATGAATCCTTATGAAAAATGCGCCGCGTTAGGAGATTATGGAAGCTGTGGAGGTGCGGAAGGAGGCAGCTAAAAGGTGGAGGCGGAGATGACGTTAATTTCGATATTTCTTTATGCTTTCTAAAGCTTCGATGGATGCTGAATGAATCCCTGCCATCACTCTTCTGCTTTCCCTCCACCCACTCCTGCTCCACCCATCTGTCACGCTCCCTCCCTCTCTGTCTAACAAACACACACAGACATAAACACTTTCCATCTTTTATACACAGGATGAAAAAAGCTATCATGCTAAGGAAAAGGTGCATGATCATCTGGCGCTGAGAAAGTATCAAAAGTATTCGACTGTCAATCTAAAGTTTGAAATGTACTATCATAAAGTCTCCCATCTGAGTGTCACAATACCTCTGGGGGAGGCCGATTTTATATATATATATTTTTTAGAGGTGACACAAAATGCAATCACGGCGAATGAGAAGCTAGCAAATTCAATAATGGAGGCAAATGAAAATGGAACTGGAGTCTCTGCACTTAAGGCGGGATGGGCTCACGGCCCTAATAAGCCCTCTTCTGTCACCGCTTCCCTGCATCTAAATTAACCAGAGGCCCTCCAATCAGCGCGGGCAAACAAAAGAGCCAGCCAAAGAGATGAGAGCGCCGCGGAATACTAATCACGGTAACGAACGCCAGTGGCCGTCAATGACCAACGCTGGTGTGTGTGTGGCATCGTGGGATTGTGAGACAATTGGCAACTGGGCATAGACAAGCAAACGGCCCTATCACCTCAACCAACATAAAAGCAAGACAGATATAGTTGTTTCGCTTCTTTTAGTTGTGGTTTTGAGTCTTTTTAAAGTTGTATAGTCCTTTCCTGGTTGGTATGTGTCTCTAAAAGGCTTGAAGGCTAATTGGACCCCTGCAATTTTGGGCCCCTTGTCCTGTGGCTGGTAGGCCTGTGCAGTAATCCATCCATATGTGTATGAGTTGATGAGGGGATTAATGGAGAAGCTATTTTAAACAATCAACATTTAGTTTACAAGCACTTTTTTGGTTTAAAACTTGGACAGCTTCATAAATCTATTCAAATGACAGGCTCAAATAAGCCCCAACATCTGGGGAAAATACTTCTACGGCTCCTGCTGTTTCATACTGAGCTTTTAATAGGTCTCAATGACCCAGAGGTCAAGCAACTCACTCATCAAATAAATTGCCAGGTACAGTCTCAAAGTGCAAACAAGTCCAGAATTGCTGTCCGGTGTTTTTTTTCCACGACAGACACTGACAGTCTACTCTGTTATTGTTTTTGGAAAAAGTGTTTTGGTCAAATTGCCCGAGCTAAGAACATGGAACTCAACATTTGAGAGCACTATGAATGGATCAGAGGGGAGCCATCAAGACGGTACAACTGCTGAGGGAGCTGAGCACAGAACTTGAGATGAGAGAGCTATTATTAAAAAGGTCCACTCTTGAGTCAGGAAACACAAAAAGGTTTCTTCAGAGCCTTAATGTGGGTTAAAGGCACACTCAAAGCAACACTGCTCCATGTATTTTGTAATCCAAATCAGTCTCATTACGCATTTTCATGGAGCAAAATGCTTAAGAAGTGTCGAAAACAGAGCTAGCCCTCTACATTAAAATTGACACCTCCAATGGGCTAAATGGGCAATTTGTCATGTTCTGGCACAGAGCTGCAGCACTCATCCCTCCACTTATAATTTGGAACACACCGATGTGAACACACACACCAGCAAATCAACTATGACCAGTAAATTGCCTCCATCCGGTTCTACTGTATGTTTAGTGGTGAGGTTTTTGCGGTCCAACCCTCCCTTTTCCACAACTCTACCTTACACAGATGTATCGGACAGAATCAGTGACAATGATTAGCTATGCTTCAGACTCTAATGCACTCGCAGTCTCGAGGGGATGTTACACAACAAGAGGGGCTTGGACTGAGGCACTTGAAAAAAATAATTCACCCACAAAAATGTCATTAAAACTCGCCAAAGTCAAGCAGCTCGCTCGCAGACGCCAGGGAGACAGAAGAAGACAGAAAGTGCACGCACACACATTCATTTCTCCAGAGGGCCGCTAAGCATACAAATATGTTGCAATGTCAGGAGGATAGCATGTGCCTCGTGGCAAGACAAACAAGCAGCTCTTTGAATATGAATACAGTGAATCGCAAACCTCGCAAATATCCTTGTTTTTTTTAGCTTGATCCCAGCATTTTTGGGGTTATGAAATAAAAGGGTTTTATAATTGCCCTATGACTCATTGCATGCTGGTTGAAACTGGTTTTGTGGTTTTAATAAAGGGGAACACAAGAGTCCGTTCAAGTAATTATAATGTCCCCAAAAAATGAATTCAGCCCTAATGAGAAAGTTTGATGAAGTCACGGATATTTGGCTTGATTAGCTTTGTATTTCCAAGGACTGCTAAGTAGAAATGCTGAGTCACACAGTCTCACCACCCACCACTTTGTCTTAAATAGAATCTGGGACATTGAGCTACTGTAGATTAGGCAGCTTGTTTCTAAAGAACAGTTCTTGTTGGGTACAATTTTAAAGGGTGTCTGAGTAGGTCTCAGCGTAATTGTTTCATTCAATCATTACCTGCAATGCGTTCTATTTTTGGCAACTTTTATCCACTTTTTTATACACATATTTTACATTCCTATACACGGTTGTTCAACCAAAAAGTATGTGACACACACCAATATGTGAGAACTGTGCAATTAAGTTAAGTCCACTTTTAGCTTTTTCAAATGCATTGTTGCTCATTTGTACAACCCAAAAAGCAAGGGGGAAAACCTTTTAAAAAACTGAAGTCCTTGTGGACCAAGGCCATTCAGACCTTTTGTCTTCAAATGAACTTTTCAGGCAGAACTGCTTCCCACAACTTCCACTCCCTGACCTTGTGGCCCTCATCATGAACGTTGCATTTGGCTTGGAGCGGAACATAATGAAATCTTAGCTTTCAGTTAAAGAGTCTGAGTGGCCCACTTTGCTGCAACACATATCCATCCTGTGGAGGGGGGGTGTCCTTATTATCGTCACTCAAGTCTCCAATCTCTCCAACCACCCGCTGTATTGACTGAACTTATCTTGGCAGACCCTGTAAGCTGTTGACATTATTAGTCACTCACTTTCTAGCTGCCCCGTTGTAACTCCCTAAAGACTGATGGGACATTTAACACCGGATTGGGAGGTTGGGCGATAGGGGAGGTCCACAAGGAGGCTTTTGATCCGCTATGTTACACAGTATTAAAGAGGAACAGTCATTATTGTGCACTGGGGGTCCTTTCAAGCGTGTAGGTAGCTCAGTTAGCCGGGGTCAGCTTGTGTCAGCCGGTGGAAGTGAACCCTAGCATCAAAGAACGGCGCACTGCCCTGGGGGACTATTACCATTCCATTAGAGATCGTGTTGCCCTCCTTCCAGACAGGCCACGGCCGCTAATGGAGACAAACCCAAAGCCCCCAGGGTCTTCTCGTCAAAGGGTTTGAACAAAAAACACCAACGGCAGAACAGTACTGACAGCACAACACTGAGCACGGGCTCGGCATTACAATGCCTTCTGGGCGAAAGGAACAAAATGGGGATGAGAAAATAAGCCGTGGAATCAGACATGGCATTTGCATGTTAATGAATGTCAACTTTTCTCAACTAGAAGTGTTTGTTGTTTACAAGAAAACAACAGGAACTACTTGTTACGGGTCCTTTTGCGTTGTGGAAAAAGACGTTTTCCAACCTAGCTTAGCATGAAAGCTAATTTCTAAAGAACGTCTCCACAGATCAATGGCTTGCACTGCATTACGTAACACATCTTTGTTTTCAAAAAGGAATGCTGGTGCTTTGGTGTTTCAACACAAAAAGGGTAGGGGTTGGGGTGTGCTAAAGATGAAAGCTAAAAAAAAGCTAAACTTTATTTCACAAGCAGACTGAAGTGCCCGCTCGCTTCTGCACATCCATGACTGCAGCATTTTCTGGTGTGGAAAAGCAGTGTTTGAAGCTGGGAGATATGTTTTAATCATTTGGAGCCTTAATGATGACACTGGATTCATTATTAATGGGCCCCATCCCTCCACTCTTCTTCTTCTTCCCCATAACAGTCCGGAGTGAGCGTGGGTATTAGCATTAGCCGCTTTTGCTCTATTTGATCTTTCTGTAACTACACCACTTTTTGCAGATCATACCACGAGCTTTATGTTAAATAAAGAGGCCTTGGAAGTCGTTTTTCACCATTCAAACTCCACACACAATTACTTTTTAGAAACCTCTCAGCGGAATACATATATATATATATTGCCGGATACCTTCTAAGCGCAGACTTGAGTTGAATTAGAGGTTGGAAAAGATAATGGAGGCAAGCATGGATGCATGAAAAGGCAACATCAGTCAGCTGGATTCTCCTTTTAGGTGTGTGCCCTTTTTCTGAAATAAGCGGAGGGTATAATATCTTTGATGTGCTGGGTCTTTATGCTCTCCACAGAGGGGATTTACTGTACAGATCAAATGCAGTCTTTATGACTCTTCTGAAATATAAAAACAATTGAAAAGTAGCTGAAAAAGTAGCTCAAACTTTAAGAAAATGAAATATTAACTAAATGAAACTCAAAAATCTCAACTTGTTTTTCTGATTTAGCTGAGCACAGCATCTTTGAGCAGTACATCCATAGCTATGCTCTAGAAATGACGATGCACATGTGGTTAATTAAAGTCTATTAATCAATTCATCTCAGCAGCAACCACTGTTGGTAATTTGGCTCCATTCCATTCAGAATACTCGCCTAAAAATGTTGCAATTAGCGACACAGCGGCAGTAAATTATTAGCTTTAAATTGGAGGAGGCTTGGGATGCTGCCAGGTTGTGAAATAATGGCGTTAACACTACGGTCCAAATGAGGTGAAAATAGCAGGAGGAAAAAGTGGGAGGGGAGTGGTGCGTTCCGTACACAAGCATAGGGGGGCATTGCCGCCAGATGGAAAGTTGGAGTCGGAGCTCTCTTTGGGGCCCGCTGAGCCATTTGGCCCTCATCCAAATGGGCAATTTCACATGATAGAAAAAAACCCTCCCAAAACAAAAGGCAGGCGAAGAAAGCAGGGGAAACTGTGAAGAGAAAACAATCCATACTGTCGATGCCGCCGTGATATCACCACGGCAGCGCAGCGTGGGCTAATTAGCACTGCAGAGTTCATGTGTCGCATATGTGTGTTAAAGCGAGGTTATTAAGAGTTACAAAAAGCTGCAGGAGCATCGTGAGGGGGGGAGCCGAACAAGTCAATGGCAGGGGAGTTCCGTTAGCATAGATTACTACTTATCCCTGATACCATACTATACTGCACAGCTGTGTGCATACTGACTCCACAGCCAAATTGAATTCCATGTTTTGCTGTGGACTCCCGCTGTGTAGTAAATCCACTGAGGCATAAAGCAGCAGTGAAACTGTTGTTTAATGTATTGTGTGCAGTGAGGAATGCAGAATATATTCTCACTGGAGCACATACAGAATTCGGTGGTAGGCTGCAAAATCTATTAGAAATAAGTACATTTCATCAATCGAAGAAAATGTGCTTCCTTCAAATCATTGAGAATAATATGCCGGTTTAATTGCGAGCTAATTTAAATAGAGAATTCACTTTATTTGAGTTTGTGTCCCAGGCAGAGGAGTGGAGGGATTCAAGAGGAACAGCACTGATTCATATGCATGGCTGGATCTGGCTTAATTGCAGCGCAGGGGTTCAAATGGATCAAATGGTATGGACGGGAAAAGGCAAAGCACCCATTTTTGAAGGTGTGCTGGAACAGGGGGTGTGAGGTTCAGACAGGCAGGGGGGGGGGCGGTGGAGTCACAGTGGTGAATCTGAGGTCAAATCAACCTAAGAGGTTCAACACTGTCTCGTGAAGTTCCAGGGAAATAAGAGACATTTGGAAATTATGCTTTTTTGGAGATAAATTATTCAAGGCAAACCGTACTGCACCCAGAAAAAAGATTATTTGAAGATACATCACTTGCATCCTATGCTCTTTGCAGTTACATAAAGGAAAAAACATCATGACCTTTTTGCAACCGACTGTTGGCTGGATTTGCTTATTTTATCGCAAAAGGAAAAAAAAGTTTTCCTCAAAGTGCGTCACTCGTGGATGCTTACGAAGGCAACAGATGACGCAGTATCGATGAACACATTCAAGCAGTTTATCATGATGGAAGAAAAGGACAATAAAGTGGAGAGGAATTATAAGATTAGCTATTTGTCACGTATAGAAGATTTTTAATGTAAGGTACGTTTTAAATGATATTTCTTCTCATACACTTCTATACAATGTCTCTTGTCTTTAAAAGGCTATTAGAGAAATGCATTTTTTTTTTTCAGACTCAGCACATTCGGCTTATGATCTTCCGGTAATTCAGTTTGAGGAATATCAAAAGAAATCGATGTAGAAGGGACAAAACAAATACTTAAATGAGCAAAATCAAGAGTAAGAGAGGGATAAAGGTCGACTTAGGCCTCCGTTTGTCATGGGGGGGGGGACAAAATAGAAAGGCGTCTTACTGCTTTACCAGCTTGGGGCGCAGCATACCCTTAAAACTCTCTGGAGTCCTTTATCACCGTGTTCAGACTCCATAAAATGCTGCTTATTACACTAAATCTGTCATGTGCTTTAATATGGATCACAGTTTGATCCCCTACCATCAATCTGGAAAACACTCCGGCAAAGTCAATGGCATAAGAGGCTAGGATGAATCTCTGCTGTCCAACTTTTCTCAACGCTGATGGTTTTAAGTCATCAAGGTGGGGATTTTTTTTTATCGTGCTTGTGCTACCCCCCCCCCCCCCCCCCCCAAAAAAGTTACAAAAGGTGGTCAAGGACTGCATGACACACGACTTCTGTTGTACACCAAGATTCATTTGGTTCCTCTGTGAAATATTTGACACGGAATTGCCCCGCAGGATGGATGTAGGATAAATGGCAATGCCCATAGGAGAGCTGTGTAAAGTCGGGGGATCGATGCCAGAGAAGAGGCCTCAGGCAAAACAGAACAAAG
Organism: Gobionotothen gibberifrons; assembly: GCA_943591055.1. Taxonomy (NCBI): domain Eukaryota; kingdom Metazoa; phylum Chordata; class Actinopteri; order Perciformes; family Nototheniidae; genus Gobionotothen; species Gobionotothen gibberifrons. Next base: position 654,060 of record CALSBZ010044932.1, on the reverse strand, counting down.
GGGGGGGGGGGGGGTGCAGCAGAGGCCTCCTGGTGGTTTGGCAGTGTTGGGCACATGACCAGTCCATGGTGGGAGCCCTTTCCTCGTCTCATACACTTCCCCTACGCCAAATCAAAACTAATCATAAAAGGTGCTACATGTTGTTTGCACATTCCCAAACAATCCTAAGCTCACAAATTACTTCCGGCACCTTGGTATGAGTAAATTCTCTGGAGAATTGGCAGCCTATCGCACGTTTGTTCTTTGGCTGTACTTGAGAGGACATACGTGTTGGATGGGATTCTTTTCCCATTGGCCGTTGAGAGATGCTCAAAAAGATTTAGCTCAAGTCCTGCTGGAAGAACAGTGCTGGTTTCCCGCTTTTCCTGCCATGCATACAGCAAATCCAGCACATTTGTCTCCAAATTCCGACAAGCTGACGGATGAAAAAATTGAGTATGGACATGAAAAGGCCTCCCACTCATGCTTCATGGTCTTGTCTACAAGTAGTCAACACACAAGACAAGTTTCTTAATGGGAGAAGTGGAAGGATATGGCTTTGAAGATTGAGACAACATTTGTTTTTCCTCCTGCAAGTCCTCTCTGGTTACCATCTGTCACTATATAGACAGTACAGCATCACATAGAGCAAAAAGAAAATGGCGGTAAAGGGAAAGAGTGACCCTGAAAGAGTTTCACTGCTTGTGCTCAGATCGTATGTGACACCTGTCCCTCAGCCAGTGTGTTTCCAGACGACGGTTTGAGTTTCTCCCTTGGAGCCATGGTAATTCTGATTGGGACGAAAAAAGGCAACACCCGAAGTGGACCTTTTAGCACAGGGGTGTCAAACTCAAGGCCCGGGGGCCAAATCCGGCCCGCGACTTCATTTTCTGTGGCCCCATAAGAGCTTGCAAAAAATATAATATGTGTATTACTGTATAGGGTTACATTCTACTTCAGAAGCACGTTGCCCATAAACTACATGTCCCACAATGCATCTCAAATTTGACTTTTTTCTCAGAATTTGTCTTTTTTTTTCAAAATATGCTTTTTTTCTTAGAATTTGACTTTTCTTTTTTAATTATTTTGTGACATTCTCACTGAAGAGACTTGCAATTATTTGCCCTAGACTTCTGCTTTTAGACGTAGTTAATTATGAAGTTATTACCCTATCCGATAATAATCCAATGCAGAGGCAATAATGTAATATAATACATACGTTTATATTAAATATTTGTATATGTATTTTTATATAGTCTTAAAGTTACAACTGGCCCTTTGAGTGCAACCATAATGCGAATGTGACCCGGGATGAAATTGAGTTTGACACCCCTGTTTTAGCAGCTCAATATGTGAGAATTACATATATGATGTATCCAGCTGGTGAAGAAATTGGCCATTGGGAGACAGCAGTGAGAGGAGATACCATTTTAAAGGCTGAAAGATAATGTTTGCTGCTTTTACTCTGACTTGAGTCACTGAGTAACACCAACATGAAAAAGATGACATGATGCTGCTGATGTCACTACTCAAAGGTCTGATATCAAGAGAGATACACAGACGAATGCTACCCTTTAAGCCCCTGTCACACTGTCCCGAAATTGACACCAGATGGACACACGATAAAGGAAATGTTCAAATTCGGCTCTGATCGTAACAACATTGGATCATCTTCGTCTGATCATCGGTTCCATCGGGGTGAAAAATGCCCGATGGCACCGATGATCAGACGAAGATGACACGATTTGACAAGATGCCCTCACGGGTGCCTTACGAAGGGCAAAGTGGATACACAAATTCAACACGAAAATGAACCTTCGCAAGGTCCTTGGGCTATTTTTTTCGAATTTGAACATTTCCTTTATCGTGTGTCCATCTGGTTGTTTTATTGCACAACAAAATCATGTAAACATATTATGTAAATAACCCAATTTGTGTTCTTTGAAACTGAAAAGGATATTACCTTGTTTTTGTTACTTTCGTTGCAGTTGTATGTCTTAAATGTCATTTAGGTTAACTTCCTGTTTTATTTAGACGCTTTTATTTTGAAGGCGAGTTGACAGGAACATGACGGAGAAAACTTAAAGAACAAAGTCTGAAAATATCAGTACTTTAACATAATTGTTCGTGTTACTTTCGTTGCAGTTGTATGTCCTAAATGTAATGTAAATGTTGCCTTTGTGTGTGGTTCGGAGCCATCTTCGTGCGAAATTCACAATTCCATATTCGTGTGTCCATCTGGTGTCAATTTCAGGACAGTGTGACTTTACAAATGTAACCCACTTTAAAAAAACTAAAGTGTTACACAAAACAGCCACTTCCCGGAAAGCTACTCCATGACACAAACCTATTCTGAGCATGTAAACAAAAATGTAATGAACGGGACTTTTCATAGACATTGGATCCC
>CALSBZ010044932.1:623092-651274 GCA_943591055.1 Gobionotothen gibberifrons | reverse complement strand
TCACCCACACCCGAGACCACATCACTCCCGTCCTCCAGAACCTCCACTGGCTCACCGTCCGTCAAAGAATCAACTTCAAAGTCCTCCTCATTACTCACAAAACCCTCAACAATCAGCCCCCCCCCCCCCTACCTCACAGACCTGCTGCACCACCACACCCCTTCCCGCTGCCTCCGCTCATCAGAAGCCAACCTGATATCCATCCCCACCCGCACCAATCACCGGACCTGGGGGGACAGAGCCTTCTCCGTCGCTGCCCCCTCCCTCTGGAACTCACTCCCCCAACCCATCAGAGACTGCACTGACCTCACCACCTTTAAAAAACTCACACAAACTCACCTCTTCAACCGCTTTTAATGAGTAATTATTTTTGTATTGCTTGATTTTAATTTGACTTTAACTATATATATTTGTTGTTCTCTTGTCACTATATCTGTAAAGCGTCTTTGAGCACTTGTAAAAGCGCTAACAAAATAAATCTATTATTATTATTATGTATTATTAATAAGAGATACTGGGTCCCATGATTTCATTGATTGAAGCACTCTTTTGTGCAAGTCCAGTATCTCAATAATTCTCTCATGTTGGGACACTTCTTTATGATTTGAACTTCAACGCCAGCGTTCCATGCCAATGTAAAAGGCAATATTAAAATCATAATCCCATGTACAATTTAAGTCAGTAATCTCAAGAGTTACTGTCGATGAATACAATTAAATACACTCCTGAATTTGCCTCACACTCCAACTTTTTTTGGTTGCCATGTCTACATCAGGGAACACACCAATCCAGTAATGCATTCCCCTCGTTTTCTGTGCCGGAGCATATCATTTGCATTTTTTAAATGTCAAGCTCATGAAAGATTTGGACAAACAGTTGAAAAGGATTAAAATGTCAGCTCAATTGCCGACTGATTACACTTCTCTGATTACAGACTCACAGCTGTTCTTTAAGGGCATGATACCGGTATGTATGACATTTGTAGAGCCAATAATACATCACACATTTAATAAGAACAATATTTTCAAATCAAAAAGGGTATATTTGTAAGTGTATTTGCGTTTATATCCGTATAGGTAAAGAAGTCATATGGGAGCTCTAAGTCACATGTGAGACATTTAAACTAAAAAAGGAAATATAATAAGCTCAAGCTGAAAGGCCTTGGAGTCAGACATGTAATATGCAGAGATAGAGCTCCAATGTGTCTTGCTGAAAAACATGGCAGACCTCAACTGTCTGCCTCATCGTGCATCAATTGACCTTCTCAAAAGTCACTAAAATCACTGATTACCTCTGTGTTGCTCACTTGATGAGGCAAATTAATTCAACTGAAAATTCAGGATGAAGGACGGGGCCAGGGCGAGCACTTTTGAATGTTTGAATATTTTTCATGAAAGCAGTGTTTATCATCATCCTGGGGTCATCTCTGAGGAAACAAAAATTAAAAACTTAAGGCGTAAAAGGTCAACTATCCACAGCAGTGTGTTATCAAATCCACAGAAAATAGCAAGACAGAAGAAAGCAGGATCGCTGTTGCTTGGTGTGTGTGTGTGTGTGTGCATGCATGTGTGTGTCTTCTAAAACAACTTATTCCCTTGTTGCAACAACTCCATCTCTGCGGCCATGCAATATTCATCTGAGTCGCTCAAACAGCAGCCGCAGCTTACTTCTACACACACAGAAACTGGTGAACACACATACAGCAGCTGTTAAATGCCACACTAACACATTTTACCAACCACCACTGACAAGCTTAATTAGAACTCTACATATAAAAGTGTGTGAGCGCGGGGGGGGGAAAGACGGATCTGTTTTCAAGGTTTCAACTGGCTTGTACAATGGAGGCGCATTTACAGCAGTTGGCAGACACAGATTTGTTTTATTTCTGTGGCTGTGGCTCCTGTTCTTTCATATTTCAGTAGAACACACAGTGGTAGCAGTAACTAGTTTTGATATTGGGGCCAGAGGCCACACCAAGAAAGTGTAAAAGGTGTCGATATTAAGAAAATATACTCTATAGATTACAGTATCTTCATTCCAGGTATCAAAACTAAACAGTATGGGTCACTAATGCCACGATATAATCCCGAACCGACTTTCCACAAGCGGTCAAAAACTAAACTGGCTTTAGAAAAAGGGCTCTGCAATATGGAAACATTTTAAATCTAACAATATTTCAGGGTTGCCCAACTGTGCTTCTTTGCTGTTTTTAGCATTTTAATTCGTTATCATTATAAAACAAAACATATATGGACATTTTATTTTTCAATTTTTTTTAAAAATAACCACCAATAATGTGGTTATAATGACTGACCGCTTTAACAGTCTGTTAATATATCACTTAACTGTAATTGAGCCTTCAAAAACAGGAAAATGAAACACTTATGTATGCACCACGATATCGTTATAATAATAATATCATTATTTTTTTAAGAGAATCTGTACCAAACAGATATTTAGCCTTTACCAAATGTTGTACCAACTGCCATTTGAGTATTGCACTAATTCATATGGCGATATGCATACTATTATGAGTTGGGCAGCCCTGCTCACTGATGATTTAATAAAAAATGTGCATGTCCAGCAACAGGGTATGAAAAAGAAGGGTTCTAAAGCTTCAGAGACATCCTAATCACTAAAGACAGGCCAGATGATTAGTAAGGAGGGAGGGAGGGAGAGAGGGAATGAGTAATGCGAGGTTTGATTGGCTGCTGACCCCTGGGGGGACGCGTATGGAGACTGACGGTTGGGACGCAGCGTGAGGAGGGTCTGCATTTCAGGATAATAGCAGGTAAGCGAGAATTGCTTCTATATGGAGCGCTCGGCAAACACGGCGCACCTGCCAACTTGGCTTTATTGTGGCGCTAACACAATAGGAAGAAAAGAGACAGTGGAGGTGCTTATTAGCAAGATTACAATGTGTCAATCACCTGGAGAGGGAAAGAACAACATAATAAAAGAGCAGTAGAATCCATTTCAGCGGAGGCTTTGATTAGCATACTTATTGCATGAAAAGGATTTCTATTGTGGGCTACTCCAGTGCCTGTCAAAAACCCCTCAGTGAAATCCTTCTCTGTCGAATGTTAGAGAGCAAGTTGTGCAACTTTATTCAACTCTGTGAAACTCTCAACTAAAGCACGCAGGGAAGGCTTTATCTTCAGGCTGCTTCTTTATCCAGTCCCGTGGTTTGGAAGTCGTGCCGTTTTGACCCGACTGTGACCCTCTTGTTTACTGCTTGGGGCCGGGGTGCATCGTGAGCTCGCCCTGCTATCAATAGCTGTGCCGTAACCCCCCGAGGTGCCTGCCAGGGGCGCTATGACGATTGCGAAAACGGGGGGGTGGGGGGGGGCTCCTCTGCAACCCGACCCAGCTGTAGGCATGCACTGTGCTGCTGGCAGGCTCCACAGAGCTTCCACTGTGCCCCCTTCTCCCTGCCAGCCTCCGGGACCCGCTGGCGAAAGCAAAGAAAAACTGTTTCCCTGTTGCTTAGCAACCGCAGGAAAGCCTTCCAGCGGGAGCGAGGGCGAGAGCAAGCAGAATAAAAAAAAAAAAAAGGTTTTCTTTGGTTGTAATTCACATAATTAAATTAAAAGATTACTCTGCTCTTTCTCAGTCATTTTAATTTCCTTCCCGTGCCATAAATAGTCTTTCTTTTCTAGATCAATATTGATCTGCTCTGCTCTGTACTGGAGGAGGGAGGAAGCAGGGAGACATGGAGGAGGGAGGTCCGGAGGGAAGTAAACACAAGCACCTGCATTTCCCCTCCCGCCACATGAACTGCGCTCAGTTTCAGAATCACAAACACAGAAGCTGAGGTTGTATATCGGAGAAGCTGCCCACCGCTGCCTGCTGGGACATGTGCTCTGACTTAACAAGGTGGACCGTGCTCTCTCCCTTGTATTTTCTCCAGAAACACACACTTAACAAGGCGAGTAGGAGGGCTAATTTGTAGCAACAAGGTGCATGAACTCTCCATTCCTAACCTCATTCCCTTCATCCTCATCTAAAGTGACCCTTAGCTTGTGACATTAAAGTGGCTCATAAAAGGGAAAACGCATCAATATATTTACACAGCCTGGCACAAGTCCAGGTCATTATTTTAGATACCATTCTGAGTAAATCTTTTGATTCCAGCTTGACTTTGATGGATTTGAGTACTCTGTTGTGTGAGCCACGAAGGGTTTGTGCAGGAATTTTCACTCGCACATTTACACACAAACGAGCATCAGATATCCCGATAACCCCCGCCTACGCAGAAAGAAAAACACTGCCACGAGGCACAGACAAGACTTAGTCAACACAGGTCAACTACCCGTGATGCATTGCAAGTTTAACGTTTCCTCCAGCGCTTTTTCCCATCAATCGCAGGCAATTAGCGGCCTAGCGTGGAGCTGCGGTCCCTGCAGGCTTGTTTTCTTTCTTCTTCCGTTTTACCTCTGGGCAAAATGTGAATTTCACAAGTTGGTAAATTGCTCTTTGCATCCCTAGGACGCATTGCATCAAGGGCAAGGCTAGGGAGCCAGGAGTGTTTTATCTCCTCCGAAACAACATAATCATGATAAAAGGCGGCTGCGCTGTCTTGGAAACAAAAACTGCGGGATAGGAGGATGAGCTCAGGCACCTGTAACCTTTCCAGATGTGTTGAAACGCTTCCTCGCAGTATTGGGAAATAATATTTGTATTGAAGCCGGTATTTAACAAAGAATTGCTTATGAGTTATTGAATCGGGACCTGGTGCATACATTGGAATTCTGTTTCGTGTCATAATTCAGCCGTAGTTGGTGAAAAGAGGTATTAGAGGTGAATACTAAGCCGGATTAAAGATGGGAAACAAAGTGACGAGTGGCTCACCAGCATTCAGGAACCTCAAATAGGCTTTAACAGACACTTGTGTAAGCTCATTTACCAAAACGGTAGGCTAATAGCCTGTATGTCTTACTATAATTCTTTTATTGAACTTACTTTGCAGCTACTCAGGAAAGCTTGCCAACACAGCCAGTAGATTTGCATACACATCTCTCCAGTTTCCTAAGAATCGCCTTTGGGCTTCATCCCAGATTCAGCGGAGAAATTATGCATTCAAGAGTTGAGGGGAACAATTAAGTGCTCTACGCTCTCCATCTGGGTTTAAGTATGTAACATATATTACTATTTTACTTTTATGGCTCCAAGTTAACAGGAAAAGGATCATTGTTATCTGCTTAACGTCTTTATGCGGTCCATTGGTCAACATTAAAGAGCTCAGTCAGCACATAGAAAGACAACGAAAAATGAATGAGAATTTGCTATTTAATCTTTGAGGCCATGAACCTTTTAAAGAGGCCCTATTATGCTAGTTGGGTTTTTCACTTTCCTGTAAATAATGGACTTATCAACTGTGCTTTTTGTCAAATTGTTCTTAAGCTGCAAACATACGGAAACCAGAAGAAATAAGTGGAAACAATTACTAATTGAATCGGGGGTTCTATAACAACCAGCACTGAAGATCTAACCCTTACATTGCTCACTAATCTGTACATGTCTCACTATCATAACCTTAATAAGTCATTATGTTGAGAGTTTGCAGTGATACAAGACTGTTTTATCCGAGTGGGTTTTATTTCCACCGTGGACTTAATTCTCTACTATTTATTTTGTCAAATGTAATCCACTCTGGTCTCTACCTCTGACAGTGTCGCTTTCATCTGGCTAAGCCGATTTGGATAGAGTCTTAAACAACATCAGTGGGGTGAAGCAGCTGGATCTCCAGGAAGGAAGGAAAGGAAGAAAAACCGCCTTTGTTATCTAAAAAATAATGATATATTTAAGTCGTGCACATGAGAAAACAACGCTTGATACCTTGAGATAACGATGTAATTCAATTGTTATCTCGGGGTAGCAAACATAAGCACTACAAACTGGTTGCTGCGTCGAGATAATGAGATAGTTAGGACATGATCATGCAAAAGCAGTCTGATATGTGGAGATAACAACACAATTAGGGTGTAATCTCCACATAGCAGGGGTAAACGATAGAAGGAATTAGCAAAATGGCACCATAGAAGAAGAGAGAAGTTTAGGCCTAGGAGGTGCAGTCTGGTGGAGCTTTCACAGGAAGTGCACTAAGGGGAAGGGAAGTGGAGCACAGAGGAGATATATTTCTAAGCATAATTAATAGTGCACCTGTTCCTGTCATCTGGATGAGTGAGAGTGTACATGAGGGAGATGGCATGAGAAGAAGAAGAAGCCATATGGGGGAGGAAGGTTGGGGAAAAAGGGGGAATGGGGGAACAAATACATTGGAAGAGGGGGGAATTTTACCATTATAAAATACAAGAGATGGGACACATATTATGGTGATTATGGCTTATTTCCATACATATAGAGCACTCTGCCCGTGAGTCAAGGAGAGTGCAGCGGCGCATGTCAGCGGCCGTCTCTCAACAGTTTGATCCGATCGGAGCGCCGGCGCAATCTGACTCCTCCACAACGGCGGCAAAGTCAATGGGCGGGCAGGGACCTGTTTACCAATTCGGTCCAATGAGCCCCTGGAAGAGAGGGATGCACTCCGTCACCTCATGCAACCGTTTGGCTGCTAAGTATGCTGAGAGCACTCAGGTGTGACATTCACCATTTTCGTGGGGAATCGAGGCCTTTGAGAGGAGGGCCATTGACTTTGAAAGAAATGAAAATGTCACCGTGGAAAAAAACGTCCTGAGTCATTCACTGCAGGTATTTGTAGATATTTTGTGCGAAACATCTCAAGTCTGTTGATAGTGCCCTGAGGTACTCCTGTGAGATGCATCAACAGGGTGAGAAGTGTGCAGGTGGAGGGAAGGAGGGGCTTTTTTTCCCCCCCTCACTTCAAATGTAAGGCACATCAAATGCGGACGAGCGAGCGTTTTGAACCCACACACTGCTTCTCATCTCAGTGGCGCTCTGCGGTTTGAAATCCATTCCGCCTTTAAGGTGTTTTAGCTTCTCCACCAGCACATTAGGGAAAAGGAAAGTTAATTTATTGCCCAGCTCAATCAAAAGATTTACACCGGTTGGGTTTTTAGTGGAGGGGTTTCTACTGAATCGAGTTACAGTCGTTGTGATCAAACACCTTGAAGCCTGATCTAAGTTACATTTAAATCAGAAAAAGGTCATAAAGTTTTTTTTTATAATTGATTGAATAATAAAAGAGTTCACTCATCTTCAAGTACTTTTTAATCTTCCTTTTCTTAATTTAGAGTGGGAAATGAACCCTTGTAAGTGCAATTTCCTTAAGTAATTAACAGTTCAAAGGTAATTTTTAAATATTGATTTCCACAGGCAATGACGTCTTTTTAAATACCAATGTGCTGTGCTGGTTCTATGTTTGGATCACAATCACTCAAGTCGCCACTGGATACGTTTTTAGAATCAAACTCTGACAGGTTTCAGTTTCAATACCGCCAGCTAGTGTTGACAATGACTTTGGGATGACACGGTGGTAGGTATGTGTGTGTGTGCGTGTGCGTGTGCGTGTGCGTGCGTGCGTGCGTGTGTGTGTGTGTGTATCCAGGGGTGTGCCTCCAGCAGCAGCTGTGCTTCTGGCTTTCGGCGCTGATATTTATTGTCTCAGACAGCCTGACAATCTCATATGAGCCTGCTTCATGAGCGCCGTCCGTGAGGCGTCTTGTGTTGTCAAGACGCATTTACAGTAAAGACCCTGACTCGGAAATTATAATTACCAAAGGGGAGGATTTTGCCGCACATTAGCAGGCAGAACTAAAACAGTGACAGTGCAGTACAGTATCTGATCCTTAAGCCGCAGTGAAAACACTAATACATAACTCATGAGGAGAGGCTGTTGTAGCAACCCGGCAACAGTCGCATGGCGTATCGCATTATGCTGTAGCCTTTGGGGACCCTACATAATGCAGTTATGTGACAAAGCTAGTGCACGTCAGCCACAGGCATGCTTCTGCTCGCTTGACAGTAAGCTATGGCGGGGGGAGTGAGAAGCATGTTATCTCCTGTATCTCATATTTAAGTCCCCTCATTATTCATGGTCATCCGAGCTTAGGACAGAGATTTTGAGAGCTGGCAGGATCCCTCAGGGGAGGGTCCAATCAGATACATGGGGGGGCCCCGCGCGGACTCCAGGGAGAGAGGGAAAGAAGGGGTGGCTGAGTAGCCTCCGAGGCCCAATGTCAGTTCACTCCTCTGGGAGAGAAAAGGTGCTTAACGGCCCTTCCAAGTGATTGATGATTGGGCCCGGTGCGGCGGGAGGATGCAGCCAACGGGAGACAATGCAAGACTTTGCTTGGATAATCAATTTGTGGCAATGGGAAAGAAGACAAAAACATATGAATTCCCATTCCAGAGGGTTTTGAATGTATAGAAAATAGAAGTAACAGGTAATGGTTCTGTTACAAAAGGTCATCGAGGACATAAATCATGCCTGGCCTCACAAACTTCTCCAAAAATGCAACTACCGTAAATTCCGGACTATTAAGCGCACCTGTATATAAGCCGCACCCACTGGTCGGTCACCAATTGTGGGTAGCGTGGCTGAGCTGAGAAGCCAGTGCCAGCCAATCAAATCCCGTTTCTGAAAATCTGACAGCTCAAGTCCTAGCCAATCAAACCGCGTCTAAGCTGGGAGAGATATCCCGCCGTTCATTTCTATATTTCAAAAACAGATGGAGGATAAACTAATTATCGCCGTAGCAAATCACCCGGTTTTGTATGACCAGTCAGTAAGTAACTTACCGGGATACAACCGGAGGAACCAGGCATGGGGGGAGGTGGCAGAGACAGTGGGTGAAACTGGTAGGCTTTCGCCTGTTTGGGGATTTTATATCCAGTATATCCAAGCATAGCTTGCTAGCTATGTTAACACTACGTAAACGGGGCGGGACATTCATGTGATTGGTTGTTGGTTGCGGGGCTCGAATAAAATCCCCAAGCTTCAGACACGCCCAGCTCCAAGCTTTTTTTGAAGCTGTAGTGTAAGCCGCGATGTTCAAAGCGTGGGGAAAAAGTAGCGGCTTATAGTCCGGAAAGTACGGTACATTCTCCATGAGCGACCCCACTAAACATGATATTGCACTTCAATCTATTTTCTTCTTTGCATACACCAACACTATAAATATATTCAGGCCAGGTAGCCGGGCAGCTGTGGGACTGATTACAGCCATGTCAGATTTGATCTGTCTTGTCTCTCTATAAAGTGTTGGTGCATTTAAGAGGGTATTTTTCTGCCATTTTGCCTTAGTAGAAAATGATGGCAGTGGCATCATCAACAGTTATGAAGCACACCACGTCTCAGCGCTAAACTACTTCATTACTCTGGAATCAAATTGCTCTAATCGAAGATGGATGTTCTGATTTGTGGCAGCACGAGGTGTGTGCATGTACGTACCTGAGTGTCTGGTTGTGGATATACGTGTGCCACAGGTGCATCCATGCATGCACAGCCGACATGCATGTTTTTTTAGAGTGGTTGGGTTGGCAATATAAATCAATTTGACTACATAATGAAAGCTGAGAAAGCACAAATGACAGTCACAACACTAGATAGCTCTATTCTGAATGTTATAATATACAGCATGGTGGGGTTGAGGCTTTATATTCTGCCTTGAAAAGTGAAAAGAAAGGATTTGCTTTTACAGAGAGGAAAAGCCTCAAGTACATTAGCTCAGGCTGTCCATAACGGATGGTATCTTAGTGTGTCTGCAATACAATATTTCTCCTTTGCTGAAGGGTAGTAGGGATCATCAATAGGCAGCCTAAGGCTTTTTACTTTTTAAAAAAAAAATCAAATAGGATCTTCCCCCACTCTGATGGATATTGATATCAGCGAGTGTTTGGACACCTTTTGGAAGGTGTTGAGGTATGGTGGCATACCACTTGAGGGGATTCATTTGAACACTGAATTCCATCTCGTTGTTTATTAAAGAGACATTTTGCAACTCGCACCAGAACACACTAGATTGAAGAATACATGTAAGAGGACTTAAGTATATCTTTGATTTTTAACAACTATATCCTCTGACCTTTGAAGGCAGATTAAAGGAAACATTTGAGGATGTGGTTTCGGTTTTAAGAACCATATCTTGTGTCAATCAAGTTTTTTGATGCAAGACGCACTATTTAAACGTATACATTATTGAAAGAAATGAACCGAATGCACCGAATGTACCTCACGTACACATTGCTTTAGTTGGTTGACCTGACTTGGCTCGTTTTGGCTTCTCTTTAAATAAAGTATTTTAAGATGTGAAATATATATGCCTGCATGTCTCTGCTCTTTTCGGCTTTAGGGGATTTTGGGTGCAATCCTAGCTGGATCAAGAGCCCCTAAAGAAAGGAAAAACATGGCTTGCAAAACGAAGAACAGCACTAAACTGTTATCTGCACAATGTTTTAAAATTCTGTTGTTTTTTTCTGAGACAAAGAAGCATGTTTTTCAGACCATTGGTAAGCATCTACCAACACAGTGGATTACTATGCATGACACAAATGCAGTACTCTTGAGGCATACTGTTGAGGAGTATGGGAGATGAGTATATGCAATATGCATACATATCTCCAGAACATGAACAATACACTTGGTCAGTGGTTCCCAACCTGGGGGGCGTGTGAAGCTATTGCAGGGGGAGCGCGTGAAGCTTGGGAACAAGTTGTAAACAAACATTGTTTGCCCGTAAAATCAATAAAATTGTCAAATTTTTAACAAAACTGGCAGTTAAAAGAAAAGTGGATGAGCCCACGACAAGTCTTTCAGCTATAATGCCCAAATCAACAAAGTATGATGAGGCATACATCTCCCTTGACACCTGACGTGTTCGGTGCGGATATCTCTCTTTCTCTCTCTCTCTCTCGTCCTTGTGGGGGGCGGGGCATCTCGCTCACAGACTCGCTGCAGCGCCGTGCACACCGAGATCTGCCGGTGGAGAACATAGCGTTCAAAAGTGACAATCTGCAGAGCTTGATGTGGTCAATGCTCGTTTGCCATAAGTATTTTCGCGGAAGCACGAGCAATCTGTCCACCAGCTGGCCAAAAAGGCATCATAAGGCGCGTTCACACCAAGTACTTTTCCCACAAAGGTTCCTGAGAACTACGATTTAGTTGCGTTCACACCAAAAAGTCCCAGGAACTAAATTAGCTCTAGAGAACCTTTTTTACCCCCTTTTCAGTCCCTGCTAGAGAGCAGGGACTTTCGTGGGAGAAAAAGGTTCCTGTGTCTGATTGGCTGGGCAGAATGCAAACCACGCCCGTCAAACTCCCAAAAACATTTGTGAAGCCGCCATTTTATTATCCTCGCATTGCATTATTAGCATTAGCATTAGCCCAGCGCACAAACGCAGAGAGACTAACTTATGGCAACACAAAATAAAACATGGGAGTGGTGGAGATGAGGAGGTGTCCGCGTTCTGGCGATTTACTCGGAAGGCTTCAGTAGAAGACGCTGGGACTCCCAGCTCCCCCGGAGTTAGGGACTGAAGCCAGTCCCCAACTCCGGGGACTTCCGGCCGGGGACTCCGGGTGGCAGTATACGCCGTGAAGTGGTTTGCGGCCTGCCAGTAAACCCAAAGCAGAAGAAGAAGAAGTGACGTCAGCGGCTTCATTTGCCTAATCCACCCCCAGGAACTACTTTCCGGTGTGAACGCGATCTGTACTTAGTTCATGAGAACTAAAAGAGTTCTCAGGAACCTTTGTGGGAAAAGTACTTGGTGTGAACGCGCCTATATTCATACGGAGAAATGCACCGTTTTCAACTTCCTTAACTCAGAGTTCTGTTGCCCCAATTACGTGTAAGGTGGGAGAAGTACTCAGATCAAGTATGAAAGTAAGAGTTGTATACTGCAGGCAGGGGCGCAGCCAGGGATTTTGGGCCCCATGAAAAGATATCACATTAGGCACGTTCACACCAAGTACTTTTCCCACAAAGGTTCCTGAGAACTACGATTTAGTTGCGTTCACACCAAAAAGCCCCAGGAACTAAATTAGTTCTAGAGAACCTTTTTTACCCCCTTTTCAGTTCCTGCTAGAGAGCAGGGACTTTCGTGGGAGAAAAAGGTTCCTGTGTCTGATTGGCTGGGCGGAATGCAAACCACGCCCCGTCAAACTCCCGTCAAACTTTTGTGAAGCCGCCATTTTATTATCCTCGCATTGCATTATTAGCATTAGCATTAGCCCAGCGCAGAAACGCAGAGAGACTAACTTATGACAACACAAAATAAAACATGGGAGTGGTGGAGATGAGGAGGTGTCGGCGTTCTGGCGATTTACTCTGAAGGCTTTGCTGGGAGTTCCAGCAGCTTTTACTGAAGCCAGTCCCTAACTCCGGGGACTTCCGGCCGGGGATTTTGGGCGGCAGTATACGCCCTGAAGTGGTTTGCGGCCTGCCAGTAAACCCAAAGCAGAAGAAGAAGAAGTGACGTCAGCGGCTTCATTTGCCTAATCCACCCCCAGGAACTAATTTCCGGTGTGAACGCGATCTGTACTTAGTTCCTGAGTACTAAAGAGTTCTCAGGAACCTTTGTGGGAAAAGTACTTGGTGTGAACGCGCCTATTGGTTACCTGTCAGTCACGGGCCCTTAGAATCGTCCTAACTTTTCACCCCCTTACGGCGCCCCTGACTGCAGGGTAGCTTGTGAATTTACTCCAGGTGGAACTAAAGTCTGATTTAAGAGTTGATTATATTTCACATCATTCATCCACATCTGTAAAGTAACTAAAGGTATTAAATACATGTAGTGGAGTACAAGTATACCATTTACCTCTGGACTGTAGAGGAGCAGAATTACAAAGAAGCAAAAGTGGAAATGCTTAAGTACCTCAATATAAGTACAGTACTTGAGTAAATCTACTTACTACCACCACTGCAGGTATTTTATGTGTGCTAGCAGCCCATAATCCACACTATACATGACATGAATCAATGTGAATGCTGTTTCTAATTTGTTTAGTTTTCCCCCTAAAAAAATAACAAAAATAATCTATAATACAAATACTGTTAAAGAACCGGATCGATAAGCACTATTTGTAATTGTTTCATAGGCCTCATTATTTCACATCTGCCAATACAAGCACTTTTGTTCATGTTTAATCCATAATCAAATATAATTATATAGTTAGATATTTTTGTCTAAAATGTAATGTTTGTATACAACTAATATACTATATTCAATTAATTCTACCAATCTTGGTGGGAACCGGATTAGGGGGGGCTCGGAAATATTTCCAATTACACAAGGGGGGCCTGACTGAAAAAGGTTGGGAACCACTGCACCAGGTGATAATACAGAGGATGGACTTGACTAATGGAATCAGAGTCATTTAAGGACAGAAAGAGGAAGTAATGTGATGGAACAGGAAGACACGTTCACACTCCGCCCAACTAGTGAGTCATTGTGGATGGTGTCACTAGCTCTGGGTGAATCCGGCAGTTTTTTTTTGCTGCTTTTGTCGTGTCTCTTCAAGCGCTACATTGTTTTGCTGAGCTGACACAATCAGCCCGTAAGCTCCAATCAGGCGGCGCTTCTCAAAACTAAAGACTGTGAGTGGAAAGCTAAGCTAGTGGCTCTGTCACAATGACAATGCTAACATGCAAATGGGAAATCGTAGGATCACCAAAGTTGTAAGGATTCATCATCAAGGGGCCGTGAACGTCTGTACAATGGCAAAACTTCTGATTTGGGGCAGTGTGCCGATCCACAAAGGGCCAAAGTTGGAGAGGACATCCCTCAGAAAATGATTTAAAGACATTTATTAAAGCAATTTGTCAAAAGAATGTATCATCTTCGACATCTGTATATGTGTAAGTACACGTTTAATGGAATTTAGGTGCTTCCTAATAGCTCTAAAAGGAAACATAATGCTGGCTAAAAGGAAAGTTTTATGGAGTTTTATGACATTTGAATAACTGAAATATTCAGAACACAATAACAGCCTTCTTATTAACAATATTAAAATGTCATGGTGGTATACTAAGCGCAACCAATGAAAGAAAAACACCGCTCTGCACTTACTATCAAATAAACATAGTGTTGCACTTTAGGGACAAAGTGGGTGTAACGTAATTTAAGGATAATAATTTGAATATCAGCTTTAAAATGTGGATTTAAACTCGGTTTTTGTGACGAAATAGGACAAGACTATAGAATTATTGTAATCCTAGAAAAAACGATTTAAATATCTTTAGAACATACTTGTACTTGCTACAAAGGTAGGGAAAGTGGACATAGACACACTGACTTAGCTATCATGAGTGGCATAATGCATACACAGCACACACACACACACGCAGTGTAAATGTCACTGAGGAACGCAATCTGTCCCTTCCACTCGGTATAGGCGGAGCTGCGTTCTCTCAAAGCCAGCTGCGAGGGGCAGATATTAAAATGGCAGTGGGAGAAAACAATTTACACACACACTAAATTAATCTGTCACGGAGATGCATTTTGAATAACTGAAAGGGGGTCAAAGGGAAGATTTGGAGCGCTAAATGGCAGGACCGGTGTTGGAGGGCGGGGGACCTTTAAATCTCAGTAGCTGCTAAGCTGAATAAGCAGGTTTAAATATGAAATATGTCCTATTTAAACTTTTTTGAAAGTGAACCGTATAACAAAGGCAAAATAAGAATTCAGTTGATTTATGATATTTGTATCTATTTAATGATCTAACAGCATTTGTTTAAGAAAAAAGAAAGTAAGCGTTTTTGCAGTGTGTGCATTTTGTGAAATGTTTATCACCAAAGTAACTCGAGGGTACTTCACCAGACGACATCATAATTCACGATTTCTTTCTGCTATCACGGGGAAAAACTGCTCTCTCTAACACAATATTACCCTCTTGGTTTTATAGGTCTCTTTGCGCCTTGTGCTAGTATGATTCGCTTTGGAATAATAATGCGTGCAAATGTAAAAGCATCAAATACGTTTTTCATGCACATTACTTGCAGTTTATACCCAAAGATGCCACCTTAATCAGCAGTAGAACTCTGATGGAATCCAACTGTTATTGTTTGCAATGTTTAGAACAGGGGTTCCCAACCTTTTTTCCCAAGAGCCCCCCCAAATGACTCCTGTTGGAAGTTGCGCCCCCCCCCCACACACACACACACACACGGGGCAACATCGGTAATTAAAGTTTAAAAGTCTCAAAAATGCTACAACTACTGTCACAAACTGGATGAATGTGAAGTATAGAAAGAAATATTTCTATTAAAGAAAAATGTAAACATTTCTGTCTTTTTATGCATATAATAGCTACTAACTTGAATTTTTATTAAAATTAATTAATCAATTATTTATTTTTATTGTAATGTAACTACAAGGCTTTTAGTGACAATCATGTATTGCCTTGTATCTTGTATTGCCAAGTAAAAAAAAAAAAAAAAAAGTCTAAATATGGTATTTGGCCTCAAATCATCTGAGGCCTGGCGCCCCCCCTGCGATCTTTGGCCCCCCAGGTTGGGAACCACTGGTTTAGAACATGCAATAATTGTATAATTTACTACGAGTCACACGATCTTTTAGAAATGATTTGATGCAATGTTTCACATAATAAAGACCGCGGCTATGATGCACGGCCTTCTAAAAGGGAAACATGGTTCCCACATGTCGTTGAAATGTATGAAAAGTTGGCCCTGAAAAAAGTCATGAATAGACATTCACAGCAGAGGGAGAAGACATGTTATTTGGTAAGGGGCGGGACATCTCTAAGTGGTTGACCAATCACAACAGAGCCAATCTAACCAATCAGAGCCGACAGGGAACTCCGACTATAAACACAATAACTATAAACCGCAAAGTCTTACTCAATGGGAATTGTGTGCTTTAAGGTCTCATTATTCATCATCAGTAAATACAATTAAAAAAATGAATCACTTGGATTTAACTTTTGGAGAATTAGTCATTAAACGTTAGTGGCAGCCAAGGGATCATTTTAGGGAAGCTTTTAAGTAGCGCTGTCTAATAAAACGGTTTTCACCTGGTAATGAGATATTACAGGTGTGAGAGAGGAGAGATGCCACGGTGTTTAACGGTCATTGAGTCAGAGAGAGGGGGATATTAACTGGATGGCTTGTAGAGGAGGGGGAAGATGCCGCCGGAGCTTTTACACATTCCTCTCGGCCCCGTGCATCTGCCACCATAATTTGTGATAATGACGGCATCCCAGCAGGGCCACTCTGCGCGGAGTGATTCCGAATTGATTTAGTGCATTAATTACGCCCCTGTTACGCCGGTGTCATGGACAATATTTTACAATTTGATAAGCAAAAGACGCGCCGTGGGATCATTTTTGATGAATTGCGAGGGGTACGGTCGCGGCGCGCTTTTATGGTCGTACCTTTTAATTTAAACGGTAATCACTTTTCCCCCCTCGCGCCGCGGAAAGCAGCAAGATTTTAATTTCACCTCCGAGACCTATGCTCTGCACCGTGTCGGCTTTGATCAGGCGGACAAAAAGAGGAGGCGCACATCGGCACACACACACACACACATTCGGATGCTTAACACAAGCAGGTGTGTGCATGCATGTGTATCAGTGTACATGCATGTGTTTCCATAACATTGGCTTTAGAATATGTGAGTGTGCATTTAAACTGGCCCTTATGGACCTCGCTCTGCAGCCAAACAACATCTCTCCGGAGCTGCAGGCTTGACACTCAGGAGCCTGGTAATGAGCAGGAGCAGATTCTCCGTCGTACCACCCACTAAGACCCCCCCGGGGGTAGAAGACACCCCAACATCCTAACTGTGAGGCTGCAACTCCCACAGGAGCCAGGTTCAACAGTTTCCTGAACATTGTCAACTCTGGTTAAAGCATTGAAAAAAGCAGTTTTAAAAAAAGGGGTTGCTTGGACACAGTTAGGCAAAAAATGGTTTTCCCAGAGGGCCGGCTCGCTCGTGTTTGCTCTGTTTCTAAAATACTTCATGATCCAGATGTCTAGGACACAAATAAACCACGACTGAAAGAGAACCAGAGAGTAAAATCACAGTTAGAATCAGTGTTTCTGCTGGTGTGAAACAGGATGGAGGGGCTTTGCTCACTGCTGATGTCTACCAAGCTTGTTTCTCTGAAAGCTGAACACCCAGATGCTCAGGAAGATTTTCCCAGGAGCCGAATTTAAAACAGAGGTCTACTGTTCTTAAAAAAAACAATCAATACTTATAAAAGCCAGTATGAAAGCTGAGAAAGCTGATTGAAGTAACAAATCGGAGTTTCTTCAATGCAGTTTGGCTGCTGCTAACATAAGGTGATATGACAGGACACCACACAAAACAATTGTACATTGTATATGTTTAAATGTATGCCTTAGTAGGAATTGTGCCTCTTTTCCTACTGAACAAGCAATGCAGCAGCAGCAGAGCAGAAATGATGACAGTGTGAGCACCACCACAGATGAAACACAGCCCTTTGTATCCGTTATAGCTCGTGTGTATCCGAGGCCTGGCCCACTGATGGGCAATCAAAAGGACACACAGAGGGGGAAATGACAGGTCTGTCCATGTTCATCCGTCACAAATCAAGATGCTTTCCAGTTGTTTGTTTGTGTCTCCTCTGTAAGGCTTGAGGGGGGGGTCAGTGCACGCATGCACACACACACGGTAAGTCTGAAGAAATGGTCAAATCTCTGCATCAGGGACTTAGAAGAAATGTCAATGTTCTACAAAAGTTTCAAAAATACATTGTAAATTGAGATTTCCAATAAATCATGTCAAATACATTTCAAAATAATTTGTTTCCTCTATTTCTTCAAACCCCATAAGAAAAAACGAGTTGTTTTTGGCAGTATACAGTATAATAAGAACTAGTCTTCCAACTTCTCTCCTGCTCAAATAACTCTCCAGTGAGAAAGTCAAATGCTGTATGTGTCTTCTCTTGGATTTAGATGCCTCCATTACCCCACAATTAGCAGGATATGCGATACGTCGGGGTGGGTGCCACAGCGATCTGGCAGGGTGCTTGGCTGGAGCGATCAGGGTGCTAATTTCCCGCCGTTAAAAGCTGTAATCATGCAGACGCTGGCAGGCGCACGGCAAGGCGCTAACAGGCGACCGTCCCAACCTTTTATGAGCTCCTCAGCTGGTTCAGAGGCTAATGAAACTGTACGATTGGCCCGGCCCCTCTTCCAGCCGTCGCTCGGGATCATGGCGTTGTGTTTTTCCCCGCTGAAAGCCATCGCGGCAGAATGGTGTTAAACATTTATAAAGAGCAGGGACAAAGAGAGAGGCAGAGGAGCACTTGACCTCCTCGATGGCCTGTCCTCTTCCTCTCTTTTAGTAAATAGCATCTCTCACGGCGAGGGGACGGCTCTCTCCTCACCCTAAAAGGCCGGCAGCAGTACAGAGATGGATGTATTGCACTCATTAGGAAGTTGGATTCTTCCTCTCTCCGTACCAGAATGGAAATCAGAAATAACTTACTCTTTGCCCTCAGAGAAAATCCTGCTCTTTGCTGGAAACAGGTTTGATGTATTTTTAAGGATTGGATGGAGCTGTGCTAAATAAATCAAATGTAGATGTTTTATCCTTCAAACTGGCTACAATGGAACACAACAAGTATAACGGTAGAGGTGCTGCAATATATAATACATTAAACATAAGGGTTTTTCATATTTCACAAATTGTTGGATGTCATTTTTGCATATTATAATAATAATTATTATTATTATTATTATATAATACGTTTTTGTTAAATATAATATAAAATATATCTTATCTATTTTAAACTATTATTTTAGTTTTATTATTATAATTAGTAGTAGTATATTTGTAATATTATTATAGTATTATTAGTATATTATTTGTATTTTTTTCCCGTAGATGGTTAGTAAGAATTAATTCTGCAGATATAAAAACTTGAAAAAAAACAGAGATGGATTCAGATGTGTATGTTGAACTAAGAAGGATGAACATCCCACGAAAATAAGAATCATTAAAAAAATCTGACCTCAAAGTTTCAAACCCTCCATGACCAATATGGCCGTGGAGCTGTTCTATGGCTCGACACTGCAGGTTAGGGTCATCTCTAGTTCCCCTAGCCCACCTCAGAGACATTACCAATAACCTGGGCCTTCATCTTCCTCCTCACCAAACCTGGAATTGCCAAAGCATGGGGGCCATATCACGAATGGCAAACACAGCTGAAGGACATACGTGGGTGACAGAGAGGCGTCTGAATAACTGCCTCACGGTAAATGAATAGCGCAGAGCCCCTCTCAGTCGGTTAGAGGAGCGATCGGATGAGAGCTGAGAAATGACACAGAGAGAAGCCCTAATCTGTGACAGACTCCCTGATCTCAAGGACATACAAGGGAGAAGAAACGGCAATGTGTAGTCGAGTCAAATTGGTGTAGAGTCAAAGGAGGAGAAGCTGTCCTGATAAATGAACATAACCAACCTCAGATAAGCGACCATTTGACTCGAATTTCAACACGAATAGATAAGCAACAGAAAAATAATCAACTTAGAATGTCATTTTGAATGTAATAATAACAGATTATGCTCTTTTTAGCCTCTTAAATATTGATAATGCTTTATTTTATGGTTTCAATAGCTTAAGTATCTAACCTTTTTCTAAGCCAATCAGATTTAATGTATATTAAAACAAAAGAAAATACAGATTTTCTGTTATATATCTGCGTGATATTAGTGCAACAGAAAATTGGTAAATTAAAAATATATAGATCTTACATTTTTCTTTTGCATGTCATTAAAAATGTATATTTAAAATCACAGATTGATTAAAGAGATGTAACTACTACTTAAGTCCTTATTTTAAGATGATTAAATGTAATTCCTTGCTATAACTAAAAGCATCAGTTTTATATCAAATAAATATTCGGTTTGCACTGACAAAAAAACTGGATGTAAAGACCTCCCCCTGGACTGTGTTCCCCCCCCCCCCCAATACTCTACATCTACACAGCAGCATGCTACAAGTGACTGCACAGAGCACACACTGGTAGCTTGCTAAGCATATGAGGCAGGGGAGCAGAACAACGCACGCCTCCACAATACACTTCTGAGGGTGCACGCTTTGAAAATCGCTGAGGTGCAGAAACACTTTCATTTTGCAGCTGAAACACAGCCCGAGGAGAACGGGAAGCCTTTCGGAGTCTCTTCTCTCATCCTTTTGTATGTTCCCCTCTGTTGCCTTGGCTGTGCTGACATTTCTGTACCATTGGAAAATAAAGCTTCATTACTTTCCCGCTGGTGTTTGCCAGAGATAAGCTCAGCAAAGAGAGTCTCTGTCTACATGTATAACACAGAGTATACAACCGAGTGACATCCATCTCTCTTTTATGGCTTGTCCACAACTTTAAACACAAGCATGCGTTTCCGGACACTTCCTCTCAGCTGCAGCCCTGGCACGGCGCCCCTATCCTGGCCAGATTGATCCGGCTTTAATGAAGAGTCCTTTTCGGGCCTAGGTGACATCATTAGCTGCTAGTGTGCCACCGCGAGGCCACTTGGCACGGCTCCCCTGCTTCTCTTCTGGGGAAATGGGTCAGCGTGAGTGACAGGCAGAGAGACGGCGGGCCAGAAGAAGAACACGGAGAGGGTGATGCCCTTCACACACACCTGTGTTCACACAGTAATCTGTCTCTGAAACAAAAGCGCTTCTGAAGAGCTCTGAACAGTTTTTTAAAAAAAAACTCATTTGGATGCTTTTCAATCCCTGAATGGAGATTGAAAAAGAGTCCGTGACTACAGATGGGTACAAAAACCAGGGCCGTTTCTCAATCGCGAGGATGCTGGCTTGGTAGTCGCGTACTTCCAAGTCACTTCCTTCAGAAACGAAGCAAGTATGCTTCCAAGCCACGGCTTCGGAAAACGAAGAAGAATGGAACAGGCTAACAAGTGTGCCACTCTCTCTAACGGTTTCAACATAAACTGAAAATAAATACCTCACGATGTCTATCTAATTATGAACTTGCTTTACTTTCACGGAACACATTTTTGGTGATAACAAATGTAACAAAGTCACATATTTACCAACACATGTTCTACGCCACTACATACTTACATTTAAATGTGTGCTGTGTCGGTTCAGCCATTCTCCGCAAGGGTTTTTGAAATTGGTCCGTGCGCAAAGCATTGTGGGGATTTTAAGGACGCAAAGTCTACCCATGTGCAGCCTCGAAATTTCCCCCAAACCAAGGACACGGCCTCGGTGGAATTCCAAGTATGCTGGAGATTGGAACAGTCCTTCGGCGGCACTCGATGAATCCTTGAAATATTGGCTTGGAAGCCAAAATCCTCGCGATTGAGAAACGGCCCAGGTGTTAATCTGGCAAGGGGATATCTCTTTTAAAAGCTTTAGCGGTGATACGGTTTGATGGTACAGGTGGTTGTATTGGTGCTTTTATGGTGTAGTGTCATGTGTGCACAAATACTACCACAGGGAACATTGTAAATATTAAACTCCTACATCTCCTAAATTAATAATGACACAAAATCAATTCAAAGAAACTAGTCCTTACGATAACCATTCCCGCCTCTGACCTATGTGAACTGTAATTCAACAGATTTGGCATTAAACTGGCCACACTCATAAGAGAGTGTGTGAACGGGGGTCAAACTGCATGCAACACTCTTTTCTTTTGCTCGATCACAGCACTGTAGGAGTTCAACCCAGGTCAGTATAAATAATGCAAGCCTTAGATGCTGCATTTTAAAGTGCTCTATGATTAATGGTGACCTGATGCCGGATAAAACCAGAATATAAATTGACCCTGATGTGATACAGACTTGGATAAAAAACTAACGTTATCGCGCTTTTCTTCTCGTGCACTCTCTCTACGTTCCACTAGTGGAGAGTGAAGGGGAAATCACAGAAATCGGCTTTGGATGAAATCTGCAGATCCATGTCATCCATCTATCTGTCAGCCATCTCAGCAGGCACAAAAACACAGAGCCTGTCCCTGCCCTCAACCCCTCTCCTCTTACACACACAGATATATGCAGACACACACCCCCCACGGCACAGTGGCTAAACATTGTCATTTTAGCACAGCAGCTGTTTTTCCAGGCCATAAAAGCAACAGCCCCTCTAGCGCTATGCTCCCTCCTCCCTCATTTCCTCACTCTGTCCACAGTGTCCAAACGGTGCATACTTCCCAGGCTGCTGGTGTAAAGTGCACTAACTCTCTATGCACAGCCTGCAGCTCACAGTGTGTGAGTCTGCGTGATGTTTCTGCCGTCTTTCAACTTTGAACTAACAAATATGAGTCCAGGTGCAGATAGTGCGAGTCAGAATTGCAGAATGAATAAAAAAACAACTTAATCAAAGCTGAGGAGTTGAAAAAGTGTGACTTTAAAATCAGGGTTTCTACAACTTTTACAACCATCAAAGTCAAGGACCTTTCAAAGACCTTCCAGGTACAATTCTGTCCAAGTATTTAAGACTTAATTCAAGGACTTTTTAAATACTTTCCAGGCCTCATTTCCTAAAGTTCAAGGATCCAACGTAATTCAGTAAACACTAAATAGTTGCAATTAAATAAATAAATATTTAAGCACCTTCCGTCACCATTATGTCCATCTTCCAAAACGTTCTAACTTACAAAATGTAAATTAATTTTTAAAAAATTAACATAAAAAGGTGTTGTCCGTGACCATACAGTGTACTTGTTATGAATTAGGGCGGAGTCGCTCTGATTTCTCGCAACCAATAGCGAGATTGCTTCAGAGTTTCCATGGCAACCCATTATCCTGAATCCTGACCCCCCCCCTCTCATCCACTTACCAATCCCCCAGATGCCTAATTGTTTCCCTAATGATGCTAGACCTAATGGGACTGTTTATGGTATTCATTTGATAGCACTGGCCCAGTAATTAGACTGCACCTCACTTCATTAAACAGCAAAGGGGAGGGGGGGGGGGGGGGCCTGGTGGAACGTACAGTATACACACGGCACAAGTGCATTCTGTCCTGATGACACACACACACACACACACACACACACACACACACACACACACAGACCTGGGAGAGCAGTGCGTTCCAGAGGACTGCTGATGGTACTTTACATTCAGAGTGCTGCTCATTTGCCTCACACACGTTTCCTCCCACAGTCAATCCTATACACCTCTTATCATTAGCGCTCTTGTACTGTATAGTGTTGCAATGTGCGGGCAAACAGCTACAATTAATATTCAAGAGCGATCTGAATTCTAAACACATCACAGGCCGGTTACATTTTGTAACACACTGCAAAGACAACATCGAACAACCATGCCGTGAATGCAAATATGAAAATGTCCGACTTTTGGCTCTTCAAAGACTTATCTAACTTTTTTGTTAGTAATCACAATCATCTGAATCAGGATACTTAATAATTCATCCCAGGAATCCCAGGGAATCATATTAATGAGTTGCTTAATGTTTGAATAAATAAATACATGAATGAATAAGTGGAATACAAATAGTAAAAATGTGCAATAAGTAAAATCAATCAAAAATGTATACAAAAGTTAATTATGCAAATAGATTTTTTTCAAAAGCTTTTGACAGATTGATTTAAGATATTCTAATATGAATTAAGTCCTTATTTTAAGATGAATACATTCAATGTATTTTAAGAATACATTGGAACTTGTATATCACATTAAAATTATATATTGATATGTCACCATCAATACAGAGCTTTTAACAAACTTTTACACCAGCATGATTTGGTCTTTCTGTCTGTCTCTGTCCATGGTGCTGAAATACCCCAGTTTCCCACTCAAACACTCATCTTTCTCTCTGTCTCTGTCCATGGTCCTGAAATCCAGTATTAGTCCTCTCCACAGTGTCGAAGTATTCTTTCGTTGCCTCGATCCACCCATAAAGTTACAGTATGCAGTCGTGGGTTGGATGTTCTTACCTTGAGGAAGGAGAGGTTGCGGTTCCGATCGATGCTGGTGATCTCCAAGTTGCCCATGACCACCTCACAGTTCTCGTAGAGCTTCTTCAGGGTGCGGTACTGCAGGTCCAGGTCCGACAGAGTGCTCAGCTTGTTCTCAGTGCCGGGACAAACTGGAATGGGAGACAGAAATAAAATGACGTCAATTTAGCACACACACCCAAGTCAAGTTTGAACACAGCTAAAAACAACACATTGTCCGAAAAGGGAATACAAAAATGTAGACGGTAAATCAGTCTGAAGGGAGTTGGCTTGGGATGTAAACGGCCGCCGGTTCAAGTCCCAAGCCAATTGTGAGAATTGTGCATGTGTGTAGTGTGAATAACTTAATCTCCCATCAAGGATTAATAAAGTATCTTTCTTTTTAGTTTAATTACATTATTTCTAAGTGGTACATTTGACAAAAATACATCTCTCTTCCCTCGAAAACTCATTTTCTTTGACTCCACTTACAGAGATATAACACCAGACTGTACATGCATGCTTCAATGACTACTGTAGAGCAGAGTCTCGAAGAAACGTTAGAATCAGTCTGATAATGAATGGAGAATAATGGGCAAGAAAAGACAAAAGGAGAGGGATTCCGGCATGGGGGGGGGGGGCGGATTTCAGGACCATGCGTGAGAGACTAACAGAAAGGGAAGAGATGAAGGACAGAGGGAGTGGTTGTAGAGGAAGAATAGGTCGGGAGATTACGTACATTGCTAAAAGGAGGGCAGACGTGACCCTTGACAATGAAGGAAGCTCCGACAGAGGAGACTTTGGGAGGGAGGGGGGGGTGTGAGAGGGGTGGATATCATTTCTCCGAGGCACTGACCTACAGTCTGGGTCTGGCACCGGCACACCGTTTAATCAAAGATATTCAAATTGCATTGGGTGACCTTTACAGAGGGGTTTCACTCGGAGACTTTCTACGCGGCTGACAACATTACAAGACTTTGAAGATATTATGGAGAGTACAAACTGCTCCATTGGTGTGTGGGAAGGGAAGGAAGGGCAATTAGAACGTTGTAGATTTTCAGCCAACCACAACGATTATGTCAGCACAGGAACACAGATATTGCTTCCAACACCCTCAGGCAAACATGAGTTTACCAATCCATGCTAATGGCATGAGAATTACAGCACATGTATACAGACCTGTGCTTGTAATTTCAGCCAATTAGAAAGACATGTACTTGTAAACGTTCTAATCGAACACGGACGAATAAACGACTCCAAGAGGGAAGATATCCTCCAAGGCCAAATGCACTACTCACAATGTTAAAATGTGGGAGAACTATTTTTCTATCAGACCTCGATTACATTTGGGCCCAAAATGTTGTGACGTACTTCAGGGTCCACGCTTCAAACGTAATGAAAAACCGACCGTTGTTCTTTTTGTATGTCTGCTGACAAACCAAAAGGAAAATGTGGAGGAAAGTCTGTAATGTGTCCCATTGTAGTCTTGCAGGTCTTGATGCTGTGACAAGACATCTGGAAGCTAACACTACCGCCTGTTGGAAAAAAACATGTTGTCCTTCTTTAAAAGCGACTGTTAAACTGCGCTTGAGAAATTCACAAAAGCCAATGAATGTTCTTCATGGCTGAACAAAACTAGTATACAAAATAAACTCTTGCAAAGACCAACATGGTACCTTTGAATCCTGACCTTAATATATCTTACCGAGAGCGTGAGACGAGAATTCTGTAAATGTTTGTGCAGCGCTAATGATAAATGCATGGCAGCGGACTAATGCAGCAGCTACCACTGTAATTAGTTCCTGCTACCCCCCCTCCCCTCCCCCCGTCGCTGCCAGGCTCTCCAGCAGTCAGTCAGTCAGTCAGCTCCCCTGCCTCCGTCTTGCCACCATCTGCTCCGTTCAGCTGGCACCGTCGCCACGTTACCGCGGGCACGGCCGGAGGTTTGTGTGCACCGGAATGGAGATTGACTCAATGTAATTAAACCGCTCATTAAAGTTTGTCAGCGGTTCAACGTTTCACCTTCTTTTCATATAATATAATAATTCCTTCGGGCTTAACATGCTGAGCCAAACCTTATTCAAACTTTAGGGGATTAAGATAACGTATAAGAGAAATATGATTAGAATATTTCAGCTTAATATATAAAAAAATAAATAATTACAAAGTGCTGGATTATTTAAACAACATTTGTAGGGTGCTACTTACATGATTTAAACATGTTTTTAAATATAAAGGTTATTGGCAGCACAGGGCACCCATAGTCAAGAAAAGACTTGCACATTTTTTTCTTTGAATAAAGACACTATAATTGCATTTATTGTGTTTGTGTAAACTACAGAGTCTGTAACAACAACACTTGGTACGGGTTGAGTTTGTTTTGAGACTAGAGAAGAAGCGTTCTTCTTCTTTCGTATTACATTAAAGAGATGTACTTTGCCAACTCACTGCTCATGGGCACGTCTTTCTTTCTCAGGGTATCCTTCGGCAGCTCAGATATTTCTTCTTTTCACCCCGCCAATGTTAAACAACTCCACCCTCAAGGCTCGCTGCACATGTTTGTACCATTTGTGCAGCTGGGTGTGCTTGAAATGAACTATAATTATTATAGATTCTATTCAGCTTCAAAGATATTTAACAGAAAATATGCAACCTTTAAAGGACATCAAATGTTTGGATTTCATTTAGAGGGTATTATATGTTTTCAGCCTTTTATTTAATTTGCACTGCATTGAAATGATAACCTGCAATGCAAAATAGGGCCCTTTTAAGTGAACTTAACACTATGTCATATGAGTTTGCCCGAAGTACACTGGTTTCAAACGTGTAGCCTGAGGACATTTGCTGGGTTTTGTAGTCTTTTCTCTTATTGCAAAATGAATATCTTACATGTTTAACCTGTTAAGCCTGTTTTCCAGGTCTCAGGCTCGAAAATGACATTCCCAGAACAAATGACTATATCTTCACTTCTAAAAAGGAGTCAATTAATCATCTTTTTTCTCAAAGCAATGATAAACCTGTGAGTTGGATGTACAAGAGTCAGAATCAATATAGAATTGTTTTTATTTTAAAGTAAATTCAGATTGAACATAGTAATAAAATGTAAATTATAGTGTTGGTCCAAAAAAAAATACTTTACTTAAAGTGAAAACCACCCTTGAATGATGGGATAGTAGACTAAAAGCTTTAGGAATCCAAACTACAACATATAATAAGTACCCTGTATCAAGATTGATACAAAATAAGTGAAATTTGACCTTTTTAAGAGAGGTTTAGACAAAAAAAAAACCACTTCTGGGGTCATTTGGGTGCATTTTCCATATCTCTGGAACCCCTCGTCGATTGTGATGATTGACACCTCTTTTGAACCGTTAGAGCCAATAGAATCCAGGGGAAGTTCCTAAAATCCATCTAAACATTACCCATTGAAGAGTGAGAGTGATCCGCACGCAGTTAGCACAAACCGAAAGCTATGCTACGCTCTGAAAACTGAAAACTGAAAAATAGGCTTATTGCTGATGGATTATCAGGAATCATTTCAAAGTGACACAGACACATTTGATTAACCTTCAGCAGCGGTTTTATCGTTTTGATGCCATTGAACACAACTTAGTAAGGTAAGACTCTTTTCCGCGTTCCCTCCGTAAAGCTACGTGGTGTCTGGGTTTGTTTCCCCTGCTGCGAGTTCTGATCGCTCAGTGATGATACTTATATTTCTGGAATCTGTGGAATCTCAGCTTGCTCATCGATATCTTGTTTGTGCAGATCCGATAAGTAATACGGGTATTTTAACGTGAGTTCTGTGCTAAGTGCGTTAGCATTTTTTCGCTCAGGGCTCATTTAGACGCTTCTTGTGAGACTTGTGTTTTGTTTGGGTAAAAATGGTTGGTATCGTCAGTTAGCCGAGTTTCTTCCCGTTAGGTGGGTATGACACATTCATAGTTTGTTAAATATTAAGAAGCCCTGAGACACAGTTTCGTGAAAGAAAGAAGAGATATACAAGATGTAAGTTATGACTATTTTTCATGCTGCCAAAGTTTACAATTCCCACATCCAACTCCTAGAATCAAATAAGAAAAGAGAACAAATGCAGAGAAAAAGAATGCATCGTTGAACCGGCGCGTATATTGAGCAACATTGAGAGCTCATAAAGTGCCATATTGCTTTATAGATCGTCGGCTCTGCAAAGATGAGTGTGCTTCCCTCTCCTCTGTGATCCTCCATATTGCTGTGTGTGGGACACAATGGCAGTGAGGGGACCTGAGCTATGGTGATAAATGAGATTTGCTGACCGCACACACAGATGAATTATTAGATGAAATGATTTAAGAGCGGCTAC
>CALSBZ010044932.1:596541-616277 GCA_943591055.1 Gobionotothen gibberifrons | reverse complement strand
CACGACAATTGCAAAGTCGTGTCATTTGTACGCAGACTGTGAGAGTGGGTTGGATATTTTCTTACATCCCTACATATAAGATCAGCACAACGACGTGTAATAATCAATGGCATTACTTCTTCAATTGGATGTTACATAAAAAGGAGGTGACAGAAAATAGTGTAGTAATACATGCCTATTAGAGTGTCATAGAGCCGAAAGGGTTATTTTCAAGCGGATAAGCTCATGCTGGTATGTTTTCAGTGCCGCTGCACTGGAGTTTGATTCATGCTTAACATCGACCTTTGTTATATTCAAAGGCTATACACCCAAAGTGTTTGTTTCCACACTGGGCACATTCATATAAAGAGAAAGCCACTGCAACGTTTTTAAATGAGAAAATGCTAAGAAAAATAGAAATTGCTGCATGTCAAATGACAAGGGAAAAAAGTACTAAAGATCCTTGTTTAGCTTCTTTGCCAACAAGTGTTTCCAAGGTCAATAAAATACTTTTCATTTCTAAGTGTGTCTCTTCAGTTCGTGGTAAAAGCATATCTGGAAAGCAGTCACAAGAGATGTTTCGATGGGAAAAAGGAGTTTGTTTGAAGACACTATAAAAACTTGAACCCCAAGAGAAATATCAAAACATGGAGAGAAACAGCGGGTTCATCACATCATTTAGTCGGAACATGACTCTTCTTTAAACATCACAGATTGTTTGTTTCTATCAGAGTATACGGAGGGGGTGCATTTCTCTCCTTTAAACAGATAAGATGAAGGCTTGGAACAGACAGAGCTGCAGTCTGGCTCTTGACCACGGATTGTAGCTGTAGGCGAAATAATTCAATGGAGACAACGGGCAGAAAAACATGGCAACGGCATCAAACAGACCGACACATCTTGAACTGATTCCCAGTCCGTCGAAAGGCTCTTGAAATACCGGGGCCAGGAGCGAAATATGGAACGGTTTTGTTTACAAAGTCGCCAAAGATGGACGCCCAATGATGGCACGCAAAGCCTTGTACGTAACTTGCCGTTAAAATCTTCCAAGACGAGTGTGATCTCCCTGTTTAGGGAAAGTGGAGTATGAATTTAAAGAAACAGAAAGTGAAAATGCTAGTTTGATAAGACTTCACATCCCTTACCTTCTTCTTTAGTACTTTAACTCTTGTCCTTCCTTGGAAGCAATCCTTAATTGTTGCCTCTCTTTCCCTCTTCTCTGACTTTTTTGACTTAAGGTTTTTAAACCCACCCAAAAAATGGCGACAGGAGCAAAATATGGAACTAGAAAATGGACGCCCAAACTTGCCGGTGATTGTCTATAAAACTCTTCCAAATCAGATGTGATTTTTGGGGTATTGCTTGCTGGTTTTTCATGGAGAAGTATGGATTCAAAGGAAATGCTGGATTGAAAACACTTCAAATCCCTGATCTTCTTCCCTCCTCCTTCAACTCGTCCTTTCTTCAAAGCAATTCTCGAATTCTCCTCTTCTCGCCCCCTTTTTTTGTCTTTAATTCCAACGCGGCCACTCCCATTCATCTTTGGCAAAATCAATATCCATTCTCTGGCGTGCAGGACTTGAGGGATGTAAATAGCAGAAATCTGACATTCGCCAGGATATAAAACAACAGGCTTTCAATATAATCAAGAGCGGTGCCGGTGCCATTGCTCAAACAATCCATAGCCTTATTAAAAAGGGGCCCATAATTTAGCCCTGTGTACCGCAGATAGTGGGCGCATGACAATAGTGTCTGATGAGTCAGGAGCCGTGTGTGTGACAGGGTGAGGAGGGATGGGAGGGAATGATTGAGGGTGAGGACAGATCTCATTTCTATTCACTTTAACAGTGTGGTATAATTATGTGTGTAATTAATTTCTTTTGGTTTTACATATCTCTGTTGTTTTATTTTTTATTTATTAAAACAGGTTCTGCTGTTCTGAGGTATTTTACTCCAACGGCGATTCATAATTAATGATAAGGTTTCTGATTATTTATGGAGCTATAAAAAAAAAGAAATCGGTCCATTGACTAAAAAAGAATTGCCAACTTTATTGGTAATTAAACTAAATGTAACACTCAAAGAAATGGAGATATCGTGCTTTTCGCTGTTTAATTTCATATTCAGAAGACTATTTTGGAGTTTTAAAATGAAAATTTTAATCACCGTGAATTGTTTTAAATGTATTTGCATGTGTTAATTATGCATAATTTTTCCATTTGACATTCACTAAATCAACCCAGAGAACAGGTGTCAGTAAGAAAAGTGAACAAAATGAATTTGCGATCTTTTTTCCTTAATATACATTTCAGTAAAAGCCTCCATTTTCCATTCATAGACAGAAGAAAAATCACAAATGGACGGCAAGAAAAAATAGGTGGACGAGTGAAAAGATATGCAAGGGTCTCCTAGCTGCGAAGGAGCAGTCAGTGACACAGAGATGAAAAGATATGTGCATGCAAGCATCATGTACGAACATGAAAAAGGTAGGCTGTCCTTGGGTTTCAAAAGTGCGTTGTTTTCTCACAAAATAAACAGTTTTTAGTTCTGAGGCTGTGGCGAAGCGTATATGTGGTGTGTACGGAGTGTGTGTGACAGCTTCTTCATGTTATGTGTGTTTGTGTGTCTCCATCAGCAATCAGCCAGCCGGTTGTCAGACGCTCAGTGGGAGAGTCTGTCAGTCTTTCCCTCACTGCGTGTTCTTTCAAACTCACCCTTCTTTTACATCGACAGCTGAGAAAAAGGAAACTTGTCTTGACCTTTCAGCGTGGCTATCAAAAGCGATTGATAATTACAAAATGAAATGGGTTATAGCTCTCTGTGTTAACTGAGGGATGGGATATTGTTCATTGGGGTGGTTATGAATTCAGGAGCTCATGAATAATTCAACCAACACCCCCCCCCTCCCCCACACCACCTCACCGGAGCTCACTCACAGACAAAGGAACATCATTTATTGCACTGTTTGAGTTTGTCATAAAACAACAAGTTTACCTTGATGCTGTCTGGTCCATCTTGAAAAATCACATGGTTGACAAGCACCAAGTGTCCCTGGACGTATACATTAATAAATACTTTGTGTACTATACAACAAATGCACAAGAAATAAAAAAAAATGTACGTTAAGTTGCTATCAAGGTCATGTCCATATAAATCGTACAACTGATCGATAACTTGAAATGTATTCAGGTAATGTTTATATATCGAGGTAAAAATGATCAAGGTCACGTCCATCTATCATATGATAAATTGTGAATGTAAAAGTGTATCAAGGTTGTGTCCATATATTACATGATACGTCGAAAAGGCAAGGCATATTGCAGTGTATGTCGATAACCTCAACATCATCAAGCTACAAAACAGCATATCATTACATACTTGAGTACATCTCCATGTTCCTAAAGATCGCACTAAAGCAGCAGTTATACCTTATATGGTGATTAGCTTATCAAGTGGATTTCGCTGTGTAAGAATAGTAAAGAAATACCCCCTTTATCCCTCCCTGCCTCTCATTTGACTTGAAAGCAGGACCTCTTAATTGCTTCTGACGCTTCAGTGGCTAAGTTAAGAAATGAACCGAAACCTTTCTTTAGGCAAGTGACAATGTTAAAGCAATCAGAGTGAGAAAAGGAAACATCACTGTGATGAGGAGCGGTTATGCTGTGTGGAAGAAATAATTGTCATCACTGTTCAATTTCTCATAGGATGTTAAATGAAGTGTAGAGCTTCAGAGCTACAAAGTTGTTCTTCAATATTTTTATAGAGACACAAATATTGTCCTTGTCAAAGGGAATTTATGTAACTCTCCTCAAAAGGCCACTGAACTTATTTGACTGCGAGCATTTTAAGATTGCACTCAGATGAGCCAATTTTAAAAAGAATAGCCCGCTCCCTGCAGCAGCGAAATAAATATCAATGTTACTTTTATTTGAATATACAGCAAAGAGAGATACGGAGACGTTGCTTAAGGATGTCTCACTGTGTTTAAGTTAGCAGAAATGAGAGGGTGTGAACTCGAAAGGGAGCACTTAATGCGTCTCAAATACTCCTCAATTGGTTGCTGAATTTGAACACAATGTCTAGAAGTCATTTAATGTGCTAAAAAAGTCTTAAGTTGTGTAGGCATTGGAAGTGGACCAGCGAAAACCAAATCCACAATATATGCTTGGATCAAACAACCTTGGAGATTTCTTAACATGCAAACAAATCACGCTATTGTTGACTTTTCAGCGATTAGCCAGTTTTCTTTTTATGCCAAAAATAGGCTCAAGCCTTCAAAGAATTAGTCTAGAGATTCTTCAGAGTATAATTATTTTTCCGTAAGCTTATATTCAAATAGTCACGTTTCAGTGTTTGTTATCTGTTATGGTGATTCAAAGAAAGTTTTCTGCTAAAGTTGACATTTGAAACCGTGATGTGACAGTTTTCCATCACTTCCTTGTTTGGCTCAGTGAGTCTTCCTGATATCAGAGGTGATACTGAGGGCTATACCCCGGTGTGGGGGGATTTGACATGAAAAAGCGAGAGTGGGAGTCAGGTTGGTAGGTAGAGAAGTTTCTTTCCATCCGAGCTGACAGTGTTGACAAATGACAGGGGAGTGTGTGTGTGTGTCTCAACGGGTGTCTTTTCGGTGCAACTTAGCACACGAGTGATAGAGAGAATAAAAGAGACGGGGGAATGAGAGGGGGCTAAGAGAGAGTGAGAGGAGATAGGAAAAAGAGCTTAGTCTGCCTTCAGGGGGAATACGTAAGTGAAGGGGGATGAAAGGTAGATTTTTTTTTTCACAGGTGGGCTGGAGGGGGAATAGAAAAGGGATGAACAGGAAACAGAGGGAGAAAGGACCTTTGGACGGAAGGGTGAGGTTCAAAAAGGGAGAATGTGGGCAAGATTGAGAGAAAGTCATTTGTGAAGTTGCAAAAGTAGACTGGTCTATTCAAAAGACTTCTATGTATGCACCAAGGTCTGTGTGTAAATCCGTGGCTCCGGAGCAGATAAGGACAGGAAAAGAGTGAACAAAATATTAAGAAGTAGAAAAACTGATGGATCAAGAGGAAATTCAACAAAACATTTCGAACGAATAACGTTGGATATGAGCTTGGAGCAGGAGGGCATAGTTAGCGTTACAAGAGGCCATTTTGAAGCGTTGTTGCTGTGTTGTTTTATGGACGTGGCTACGCTGTTTCTTTTGGAACCAGAAGCGATAAGTAAATGTTCATGTTGAAGACTAAAACTATCAATTAAAAAACATTAACATGTTAAAAAACTAATTTCGGAGTTAAGAAATCAAGTGTAAAGTAGGTTCATTTTTGAATAGAAGTTTATTTATTTTTGCAACCAGTGGAATCGCCCATCTGATTAAAGTTAGATAAGTGTAAGGCATTTCTGCATTGGCTTTAAGCTTAGATTAGCATAAAGACTCATATTAATGCTACATGCAAGAGGGTGTTAGCTTGGCTTTACAGATTTAAAATGAAATTATCTTCAAACATTGATAGATCTCCTATTCACATTTGCCAAATGCATCCCCACCCTCTTCTCTTTGTCTCCCCGATGTAAAAACAGAACAGACGGATTTGGATCCGACTCCAGGTAGCTGGAATCTAAGCGATGGTGGTTGCCAGAGTACTAATAAACGCTGTCACGGAGATATGCCATTTCAACAATTCAACTTCATTTCAAAGCTCCAGCTTTATAATTGCTTGCCAGAGAAGTTAAATGGCAATTTGTTTCTATGAGCATTCATCAGTGATGGTGGAATGTGCAGGAAAGAGTTGACGTCTGAACCGTTTATAAACATGAAGACATTACATTTATATTAAGTTCCTTGGTTAAGATGGAACTTTCTCAAACAAGATATAGAAGGAGAAAAATTATTTCCTCATTTCAGAGAATGACCTGCTGCTGCTGGTTTCATCAGAGTAGGACTGGGGGATGCTCAGGATCCCCTGGTCTCAGGAAGTCAGCTGAACTCACACCACCGGTGCTTAATTAAATCTCTGATCATTAAAACTAGCCCTCAAATCATTAATGCCAAACTGAAACGACGGACGACGCATGAATATTTCATTCTCAGTCTGGCCGACGCGCCATCTCAACAGAATAGTCCAAGTTGAAATTCAATTCAATATGAAAGTGATCCTTATTCACTTCACCTCACAGGCTTAACACGGTGTCTTTGAGTAAACATGCACACAAACAAGCACAGGTGGACGTGTGTGGGCTCAAACACACGCTCCGTTTGAGGTGCAATATCCGCGTGCTGCAGTTCTGCAGCTTAGCCGGAGCACACTTTTTTTCTTTTACATCTTTACCTTAAGTGACAAAGCCCCAGTAGCCTTCTCAATTATGTTGTGCAGGTGCAGTCAGCAAGAAAGAGTAATTGCACTGGGTGTTTGGAGCTCCCTGAGACGATTGGAAGCTCAGGGTAGAGCTGTCAGGCGCTCCCGGAGGACTCGCCAGTGTGTGTGTGCGTTCCAAATGTGTGTGTGCTCCTGTCACACCGCAAGAATAATGTTATGTTTTCATTTTTGGCAGGTGCATGTAGCATGCGCCGCCACGCTACACATGCGCGCCACATGTTTGCACATGCACGAGCGTGGGAACGATATGCATCTATTAACAAACGTGGGAATGTTTGCGCAGCCTGCGATTCCTCGCCTTGGCGTTTGACAACTGCATCGAGCCGACCCACTGGCTCGCTGACGGTGACAGTCGAGTCTCCGGGACCTGTCAGCTCCATCACATGTGCCCTCAGGCCCCTGGAACCTTCTCGGTGCATGGGAAATAAGGCTGCAATAAGCTCCTTGTTACGGGTATGTCATGAAGCCCCAAGGGACGGGCTGAAGGGGCACCGAGAATTACGCAAATAAGAAGTGTGTTTATAAAAAAGGAACTCCCATAACAATTTAGCCCGGAAAGGAGATAACAAAGTGTGATCATGGGAAGATGAATTTAAAGGAAGAGATTATTGGACTTGACTGTAAATGATTGGAAGCGATTTCAGTTACACAATGGTAATCATGAGGCATGCAAATAAAGTCTCTTTTTGTGTTTGCACAAGAGTACTGTGTAATTGAAGAGAGTGCTGGCTTTGATTCAACACTAAGCACTGTCAGTTCCTAGCAACCCGCCTGGCTGTCTGACTTGATTTCGCTTGGATAAACCTTCACTTATCCCCAGCGGCCCGATTGAGACTTTGAATCCGTCTTGAAAGAGATTTCAGTTTAAGAGGTTCACTTTTGTGTCAGAATTCAGCAGAGGCAAGGAACTGAGCGGCTGCAGCTTGCACAGTTTTTTGAAAATATTCTGTCTCTGGGACTCAGAGCAAAAGCTGTTGATCAAGTTTAGCATTTTTAGAAGGGCGGGGAGATAATTAATTCTCTTGCGAGTTAAATTAGTTCACTTCTGTTAGGCGGGAAAACAAAGGCGTGCACAGGAGAGTGCACACGAGCCTAAATGTGCCATCAAATCCCACTGAAGACGGAAAAAGACAAAGAGGGAGGTTTGCACGGGCCCTTGCAGTCGTCATTGTTTAGCGGTGCGGTAACAAGGAAGCGGCGGCGAGAGGGGAGGGGAGACTCTGCAGGCATCGCCGCCACCTGCTCCAGATGTGGGATAAGGCACAGATGTGCCGGTTTAATTAGCCTTGCCAGAGGTGTTGCGGTATGATTACTCTGCTCCTCCCCAGGAGAACGCCTGTCTCAATGGGTGTGTGTTTGACAGCAGAGAGAATGGAGGGAGAGTGGGGGGGAAATAATAATCAAGCGTCCACGTGGCTGCCTGTCAGAGTTAGTTTGAGAGCAGGACAGCGGCGCCAGCAAGAACAGGGTTCATACACTTTTCACCAATGACTTCTCCATGACCTTTACCTAATTTTCCATGACTACAAAAATTACTCTTTCTCAGCGGTACCACTGGAAATGGTTTATTTTAACATGGAACAGGAAAATAAGGTCTGCATATGAAACATGTTGTGCCTATCTAAAACAAATCAAATAGGCGTACTAGCTTCTACACACTAAAGCAACTCAAATCTCTCACCAGCAAAACACCTCGACAGTTAAATGCCATTTTACGTTTCATTACTATACGATAAAGTATTTATTATCATTATAGTATCACTATTTCGGCGATTAGATAAAATATAAATTATATTTGATGCAACTTTAGTTACATTTTCTTTCCCAAAACTTTCGAAAAAATATTGTTTTCCATAACTTTTCCAGGGCCTGGAATTATCATTTTGAATTTCCATGACTTTTCCAGGTTTTTAATGACCGTAAGAACCCTGCAAGAAGGAAGCTAAAGAACGAGGGATACAGTACCATGGTGTATCTTTTTTGTTAGGAGGAACATGTGGACAAAAGCTAGTGTTCGCATCATTGCGCGGGCCTGCTTTATGTCTCTACGCTTCTCAGGCTATTCCATCTGCCAAGCAAACCTGAATGACCTAGTTGGGAGTGAAATGCGCCATCAAGGAGCGCTGATGGACGAGGGAGAACATGGCGCTAATGGCACGGCTACATCCACGCACCGCTAATGAAGGCCCTCGCACTCGACACAGCCACCTTTAATGGGGTTGCCATTGAGGTGCAGCATCGGGAAACTTCAGAACACTCGGCTTTGGCATGCATCAGCGAGTGAAAAGTTCAAGAAAATGTCATCTTTTGGAGATTTTAACGAAAGAATGTCAAATGGGGGTGGTTGATATTCGGGGGCGGCCATTTGTATTCATGCATCTTCAAGTATCTGGGTTAGGGCTGTAATCATGGAATCTCTTTGTGGGAGAGATGGTCTCACCGAGATAATGTCTGCGAGATTACACAAGAGCGCACAATGCACTGAGGCAAACTCAAACTGTGTCAAACTACAGCAGTTGCACCCAAGTTTGACAAGTCTGAGAGGGTTGGAAATCTGAGGGAAATTAAGACAGGAGATCTTTTAATTAGCGTAACCCAGGAGACATGTGGAAAGCGTCTCTTCTACACATTTACAAAGAGGAACACAGTTCTGAATATTGAGGGAGGAAAATATATCATTTCCATTCAGCGCATGTTCTACCAAGCACATTATAATTGTGTATTGTACCTGCTTCTGAGTGTCCACCCAGAACGTTCCATTCACCAGGATCAAGTAAGGTCAATTCTACGGGTGTTTGTTGATCCTCTCAGAGAACAAAAAGGCAAGATGATTTTTGAAAAACTGCACAATAAATGCCATAACGTATGATGTATGAGAAAGAGATGTACACTCAACACAACTAACACTCCATCAAAGAATCACACAAAAGCACCAAATAACATCTTAAAGCCTTAAAATCTGGTGTTTGTTCAGAGAAGTGCTCTTCACTATCCCAGAATGTTGGCAATCAAATATTTTAAGAATATTAGGCAGATACAATTCAAGAGAAAGAGAGAACTAAATGCCTTTTATATAATTGTCCATCGGTTAGATAGTCTTTTCACAGCATGAGAACAAAAATTAACATAAAAAGTAATCCAGTTTTAATTATCCTTATGTTCATTCTACTTCTTCCCCACTTTGGAATCTGTGTAGCTGTTCTATTGCTAATCACACTTGAAAACGTTTTTATAGACTTCGAAGGCCTTGCTGGGTGAAATTCAACTAGCAAAGTTAGATTATTGGTAACACCAAAAACTGCCAGTTGTTCCATAGCCTTTACGAATAATGCTTGTGACCATGTTCACTGCTATCCAATCAAAAAGAAAACCATTTCAAAATCCAAAGTTATTCCAATGCCAAGCAACCACTTACCAAACAAACTTTATCAAGGATTTTAAAAAGGCAACTGGAAAACCCTGACATGGTCCATGAGATGAGTTGCCGT
This sequence comes from Gobionotothen gibberifrons, assembly GCA_943591055.1. Taxonomy (NCBI): domain Eukaryota; kingdom Metazoa; phylum Chordata; class Actinopteri; order Perciformes; family Nototheniidae; genus Gobionotothen; species Gobionotothen gibberifrons. The sequence goes on along the minus strand of CALSBZ010044932.1, from coordinate 606,451 downwards.
AACTGCTCTTCCATCTCAACTGCCCTCAAAACGGCCTCCGCCTCTGCAGAGCTGACCCTGAACACAAGGCTGGAGAACTAAAAAGAACGGCTTTTCGGGCACGCCACAGTGTCATAATTCTAAAATGAATGTGAGAGTTTGTCTATTTTCAAACAGCGATTCTGAAGAAACGGCCCCATAAAGAATGAAAAATGGCTTCTCTAAAACAGTTTGCGTGAGCACAATTGCCCGTCATTCGTGAATTAATTTCCCTCCCCCTGCACAGAGAGGTACACAGCATTCCAAAACAAGGAAGGGAAACGGCTCGGAAAAAGACCAATTTCCAGCTCGTAATATCCCCGACACAAAACAATACTACAGTAGATGTGTCATTTAACACATGCATGAGAAACCAAGCTGTATTGATCTGCACGAACAACACTGGAATACAGATGGCGACATAAATCAATAGCACAAAGCACTGAGTCCTTTGGGAGCTGAATGAAATTAAAGTGTATCTCATAATAGTGGCATTTCATTTGCACAACAGCCTCCCGTTGCAACCTTGTTGTGAAGCCTTGTCTTTCATTACATCCTCATGTAATCGGAAAATTACAGCCGTCAATATGATTTCGATGCGTAGAGGAGTCCTAATTAAAGCGACTCGGAAATCTGTATTCATGCACATGCCACAGGCACAGCATAGAAAAACATTTATGCTAATGGTGCTATTACTTAAATAAATGAATGTATGATTAGAAAATACATTTATGTCAACATACTTGTCTGCAAATAACATATGGACACATTCAAATTCTTGGACTACAAGGAGCTTCTGAGGTGAACTAAGTTTCTAGTATGATGACAAGTGCCCCCCAACCAAGGGATAAATAAAAGTAAAAAGTGATATCCCCTAAACTCAAACTTTTGTACCTTTCGTCGCAATGGCCTTACATCACTTTTCGCCTTTGGTGGAGTCAACTGAAACAACCTCCCTCACTGTATCGCCGTCTTCACCTGGACGATTTACGATCCCATTGCCTCCGTTCATTTAGTGGCCTGATCTTCTCGTCATAAAGCATGTGTGAAGCCAGCGGTGGGACGAGGGTGGCAGGGAGATGCCAATTTATGAGGGTGGGCAGTGTAGACAGAACCAGTTTTACAGCTCGGAGATTTATACGGAGCCAGCTCAGTGGCAGCTTTTTTCTTCTTTTCTTTTGGAGCGATGGCTGGGGCTGTTTGGGTGGCTTACAGCTGCTTCAACCTTCACCTGTGACACCCTCTGTCTCCCACCCTTTCTTCTTAAAAGGTAATTTGTGTTTGCATGCAAGCCTTGGGGGGCTCGGCTTGTTTCGTTCAGGCAAACAGCGCTCGGTGTGCCATTTAAAGGGTTCAGCGTAAAGGGGAAGGTCAAGTTAATTTGAATTCAACAGAGGACAGATTAACTTTTGAAGCCCTGTGAGGGGGATGTCAAAAGGCTAAGAGTCTTTTTAATTTTATGTTTCACTGATCTGAAGTGCCGACATGACCTGTTGGAGGAGCCTCGAGAAAGTACAGGTTTTAATGGGAGCAATAGAAAAATCAAAGAATAAAAAGTGATTCAAATGGGTAGCTGAATCTTTGAACAAAGACATGTAATGAGCCTTTGAAAATACTCCTTGACACATTATGCACCATACTAAGCTTACATATAGAACATTGGGTTTCCACTGAGGCATGTTCGCAAAAGATAAAAGGAGAAAATCTACTTATTTTAGCCATTAATGGACATATTGGACATCTACTTCCAGCTAGTGTCATTTTACCCAATGGACGTAAAGACTTACGCCATCTTGGTTTTTTGGGACCAGATAAATACAACAACATACTTTAAGGCGACTAAAATGTTACAAATGACTCCCTCGAACTGTGAAGATGTGAAAGCGACCTGTCAATCGCAAGGTAGACACGTCCGAAAAACATCGCCTGCTTCACTCAAAATGAGACAATAATGTGTACAATTATTAAGTATTGAAGAAGACTTGAAACTAGAAACAGTTTAACTATAAAGTTGAGGTAGTAAATCAAGTGAGATGTTGCTATTTCTTTCGGAGACTTCTCTAGAATCTGGCTACTATTAAAGATTCCTTCAATGGGCATCGACTTGATAGCAACCTTCAAGAGCACCAACAAAAGGGATTTGCACATGTCACGCTTCTTCCTGAATCAGAGTTGTTTTGCTCTGTATCAATTCTTAACCCCTTGTTTTTCTGACTTGACTTTCCCATCACCTTGTTTGTTTGGGTAGAGCTCAGCAGGAATATAATAACACGCTTGTGCTTCGACAAAGGCTAAACCTGAAGGCCTACCTCTCTGACTCTGTTGTGCGCGATGCCTGAGAACAGTTGGACACGATACAGCTTCTGATACAAATTCAGTGTATTTCCACCTCCATTTAAAAGACTTTTCTATCACACTTCGTAACAGCGGCAGCGATTGAGACAGAGGTCACAGAAGGGGAAATCAATCCCCTTCCTCCAAAACATAGCAAGTGGCTTACCGTTTCACCCCCAGCGGAATACACAAATCCATTCCAACTTTTTTCTGTTGTGTCGCCATGTTTTTATCACACTTCTATATCTCCTTTCTCCTTCCTTCACTCCTTCTCCTGACCCTCTCTCTCTGAACTAACTGCCCTTCCTCCTGATATCTAAGAAAGACCTGCACCTGGGAGTGTTTCCAAAAGCACTCTCACTCCTGTGATTGTCAAAAGAAAAATGTGTACCATCTCCTACGGTCATTTCCGCCTCTTCCCTAGGTGTCTTAGGGAGGGGGGGGTGCACCGCTACAAGGCTGGGAGGGCAGAGGTAGATAGAGCCTTACATGTGTGGAAATGTACTTTCTCATCATCCCTCCCTTTTAAGATATAAATCACCATAAATGCATTGGGGGATCTACAGAGCATTAAAAAAAGTTTGAAAAAGGAATAACTGGGAGCTATAGGGTATGACTCGCTGCCAGATATGGTTATTGTAGGAAAAGGTAATTAAACAAAGCAGTGATGCAGAGCTGCAATGTTATTCAAATAAGTATAATCACACAAAAAGATACAGTTATAAGGTCAGCATACTTGCATTGTTAATTCCCTACATTCCTCTTAGAAACTGTTGCAAGCAGATTGCTCCTAATCACTTCCTTAATGTCAGTTTGCTATTGAGACGCATAGCTATGATACAATAATTACCCATCGAGGGAAGGAGTTCTTAAACCAGGTGCTTCTTGCTGAGAAAAAAATGCAGGTTTTTGTTAATTAGCTTGGAATTGGAAACTCCGTCTGGAGAGAACTTTGTGATTTTAGCCTTTGCAGACCATTTACATGCACAAAAACCTATATAACATTACATTGCATTACATGTAAGACAGTTTTTTCCCAAGACCCATCATTGCTCTTAACACCTGAAATCATGTGAATCAATATGACTCTGTACATATATACATATATATCATTACTATTATTATAAATACACACTATTATTATTATTATTTATTACATTACAGATTTAATTTTTATACTCCTGGAAATAATTACTGCACTTTATTCCTTTATTCCTTATTCCTAAGTATGTATGCTGCGTGTATTTTGTTGTCTTATGTTGTGATGTTTTTGTTTTTGTTTTGATGGCACCCTTGATAGGGAGAAGCATTTATTATGATCTCATTGTACATGTATAATGACATTAAACGATTCTATTCTATTCTATTCTATTCATGTTACTTGTTAGACGCTTTTATCCAAAGCGACTTACATACTCAATACTGTGGACAATCCCCACAGGAGCAATTTGGGGTGAAGTGTTTCAGGGACACAATGACATGCTGACTGCAGTGGGGTTTGAACCTGTGACCCCCTGATCCCAACACAAACGCACAACCCACTGCACCACACACTACAAGAAAGGGATAACCCCAAAAAGCATAATAGGGCCGCTTTAAGATCAGATACATATTGCTGTGGAAGAGGTGGAGAATGAAAAGTTTACATATGTTGCAAACTTGCAAAATTAAGTTTTTCTGGTGCGGATATTCACTAGCTCTTTTCAGCTGGAGTCAGAGTTTAGAGATCAACAGTAAATCACACTTGAGTAAAAAAAAAAAGCTGCTATCCTACACGTTTTCATTGAGAATATGAGCACAAAGAAGTGTAAAAGAACAGTAAGAAAGCAGGAAATATCCATTCAAGTGGTGTAACAAAGTGCTTTGTTCAGCAGAAATCACCTGCACACACACACATCTAGGCACTCAGTCAAACACGCAGGCAATTATATTAGAAGTCACCCACCAAGTGAAGCATCATCCGGCCCTGCTATGCACTCACACTCCGCGGTGTGCAGCCAGTTGAGCTGAGGACGCACTGAAACTGATACGGAAAACACATCCGAGACAGATACATGCTCTTTCACTCCATGACCTTTGGAGTGAAAGGAGAGACAGTGAGAGAAGCAATGTTTTTCCTCCGACTGTCAAATGGATATTTGATTTTGACGAGATATTTGGTCGAGTTTGTGAAGTTTTCGTTGTGACGGAATTCTTTCTGCTTGCGAACCAGAGCATTTCACCCCCAAAAGGCCAGATATTGAAAGACAAGCGACAGTCAGAGTGACATGCACCCTGATGCAGATTGAACAGTGATTCAAATTAGAGCGTGATTTACTAAGGCGACAGCTGATTACACAATAAACAGTGTGACTGACTTTTAAGTGATTCTGCAGGCAAAGAATGGTTATAAATTGCCTCGAGCTCAAGCAAGTATTGGAGAGAAAGCTCAAATAACAAAAAGCCACAAAAACAATACCGTATTTCTCTCACTCTCTAAATTCATGTTGGTTTGAAGGGGAAGGGAAGGGAAGATTGAGCACAAGATAAAAGGTCTAAAGGTGCCGAGGTAAGGGGAAAAAACACACTTCCTTGGCTGTGAAACCCCTCTGCCTCTTTATGTTTCCGTCTGTCTCGATTCCTCTCATACATACAACTCGCAGACAAAAAGTCGTTGAACCCCTCCGAGCATTGAGCCTGACAAAAAAAGTAGGATAAGAAACACTTGTTTTTGATGGCTGCTTCAAAGACCATTACTGGCGCCTTTGAAAAGTTCCCAGATGGTGGAAGTTCTTCCCGATGTCGAGCAGGGTGACCAGGTTGCACAGAGTTGAAGTAGCCACCCTTATCTTTTTCCTACTATTCTTCTACTCTGCCTGTTTTTTTGCCTTCCGCCTTGTTTGAAATGATATACTGTAGAAGTCTATGAGAAAACCGCCATACTTTTCGCTTGATCCTGATAAGTTAATGTAACTTCCAGTAAAAAGAAAATGGCCAGATAGCAAATGACTAACGAAAGGTTCAAAAACATCACGTCGCACTGACAACTTCCACTTATTAAGTACAGTCTACTGTATGGACGGATCCACACAGAAATAGATTTCTGGAATGCTAGCCAAACCATATCTCCTAACTTCAGTTACTGACAAAATGCATGTGGGGAAAAAATCCCTGCTGCAAAAATCCAAAGTCTTGTGGAATTGCAGGAATGGCCTTCAACTACGACACATTTGAGTTTAATCCTCATGCGTCACCAGAAAACACTTTGTTGTTAAATCTAAGAAAAAAAACGTAAATGCGTAGTAAACTGAAGAAATGTGCAAATAGTATCTACTTGAAAAGTTATTTCAAAATCTCACCATGAAGCTGATCAAGTGGCTTGGGAAAGTAATGATGATGAATGATTAATCAGAAGTGCTTGTTGCTACCAGTTGGCCACCGTCTGTTTGTCAGTTCTCGAAAGTCCCATAAGGCTCGAGAGTCATGTCCAGACAATAACATTTCACCGGGGGGGCCTGACAGGTAAAAGCTTGTTCTCTGTCTGTTAAGTGGGCACACTTTCCGGCCCCTATGCGTGCAGTTGAAGCCTGGCATGGCTTGGTTTGCTTTGGGCTTCGCTTGGCAAAGCCACAATGTAGGGTTGACTGGATCCACCTGTCAACACAGTAGGGGATTAGCGAACAGATCAATCTATGGCTGCACAGATCCCCTCACCCATGTTGTGGGTCTTTTCATTTTGCTACCTTCCAACCAACTCTCTGTTGTGCCATCCTTTCCTCTCTGCCTGCCAACCTCTTCTTTCAGTGATCAGTTCCATTTTGTTGCCGTATTTGCTTCTCTATCTAAAAAAGACAAACCCAAATCTCTCCTTTACAGAGAGCTTGGAATCACCAAGAATGGTTACTCTTCATGAACTCCATCATTAACTGACAGAATTTGAATTGGTAGCATCTAAACCAATACATATGCATTATTCCAGATGGTTCAGGAACTCTTCAAGATTCCCTTTGTGCATGTATCAAAACCTACACAGGCTTTTGAAATGCAATGAGGCGATGTATCAGCCTTGAACCTCCATTCAACTAAACAACACTCGTGAGTCCTGATAGTGCACACTGAAAGAAACTTTTTTTCCGTTCTGAACACAGCAGTTTTTTACTTTAAAATGCAACACTGTTGTCAGCTACATCTCTTTGATACAAGCAACCAAATGTGCTTGTCCTTGGCGCCCGCAGAATCGACAAAATTAGCACAATGTGTTCAGGGTCCGTCCAATCAGCCTTGAAGTCGTGAACACGCACATTTAAAAATGAACAGAGGTGGGAGGGCGAATAAGCGGGACAACGGGGAGTAAGTGTGTTCTGCGGAGTGTGTTAAGACCACCCTTCCCTTACCCTTCTCCGCCGAGTAGTCCCTGACCTTGAGAGGACAAGGGGGTTGGGGGGCGGGGGGCGGGGGGCGGGGGTGGTGGCAACAGTATATCTTCAGAGCATGTCATAATCCCCTCAACACACACACAGATATTTCACAGCGCACATGATTACAGCATGAAAGGCGTGGAATCCTGCAACATGTTCAGGTGGTTCTGTGTTCAATTGACTTGATACTAACCACGGATAAGACTTGGAATCAGTTTTGTGTACTTTTTGATTAAAAAAAAGCTGAAAACCAAGTGGAGTGGAGCGTACCAATTTAAGAGGCAAACAAATAAGTGGGAGATGTGGTGAAAATGGTTATTGTTGTGGGTAATGGCGCTACAATTAACACAACGGGAGGAAACCGGTAAACATGCTAATGCCTTCTGCGTGGAATTAAATAGAATAATAGTGATTGGATCATTAATATCCAACAAAGGCAATGAAAAGTTGCCGCAACATTATCAATTCATCGTATGTCTAGATGAAATAATCCAGACATTCCCTAACCATAGGCGAAAAATACCTAAATGTACAGCCTACAGAGAGGTCAACCCTCACACACACCACAACCAAACAGGATTGTATTCAGAGTGTGTGTGTGTGTGTGACATAAATGCATAATTTAGCCAATAGGAGAGTGCAGACAGGCAGATGAAGAGAAGTCATTTCGCTCCTTCATCTCTCTGGACACTTCACCCAATTTCTACTCATTGTTTACAAGAAACCTGCCTGTCAAATCAGTAAGTGGGGGGGAATTAAACGAGCTTTCTTGTAAGGCTGTCATTGCCTATGCTTTGCATGTGCCATGACTGTCTGGTGTCCTCAGACTCAAAAACATCTCTTTGAATTTAAATACCAACCTCTCAAAAGCAGACTGCTTGAAAAAAACAACCCTTCCGAGGTCAAGTGCCTTCAAATCACATTTCCATTTATGACGGATTTGTCCTTACCTTGGGTATAATGACTGGATTTTGAGAGGCTCTTCACTTTATTAGATGTCTCTCTTATTAGGGATTTTTTATTTGAATTCCTGTGAAACTCCTTTCAGTGCGTGAAACAACTTCATAATTGGAGGAACGCTAAATGAGTCTCATTCTTTTACATCTTTTCACTGAGGTTTAATTAACTCGATGAGGGCTCTGCGTCCTCTGGATGATGTCACCCGGAGGAAAGATTTGACAATTATAGACTCCGAATGTCTCTGTTACTGCATCAAGTTGGGAAATATCTATCCGTCTATCTATCTATGGAAATATGCATACACATAGCTGATGCACACACATGTACCTTTACCCTGAAGGTGTGTGCATTAGCTTTTCATTATCATAAGTAATGGGAGTGGTTCCACACCCTTAAAATGCCATTAGCCCCTGCTTTACTCCCCCTCTTCCTCCCCCTTGTCTCCCCTCTTCGCCCTTCCCGATTCCTATGCCGAGCACTGTGATTAGCTTTATGGAGCGAAGGGCTGAAGGCAGAGAGGAAAATGCTACAAATGATATTACTTTGAGCCTGAATAAGCATACGACACATGACATTATCATCACGCCCCGACGAAGACTCCGGGGAGCCTATCAAACGCCGGGATCCGCATTGCGAAACCCCCCTCCGTGTGATTGGATAAGCCCTCTTCCCCACCCCTAGAGCCCTGGTGGGATATTTACTGATAGTGGGTACACAGTGGTGGGGCTCCCTTAGTGTCACGTCAGCAGTTCACTGGGCGAGCACCTGCAGCTTTGTCACACGTGAGATTCAATTACATGTTGGCGGAGCGGCGATCGTGCGCGCGGTGGAGATCAGTGAGGAGTCGATGTTACTCAGTGAACAGAGAGCCAGAGGCAATTAAACTTAGATATGACCTTCAATTTGTCAATTCAGGGGAGACATGTCCAGGTCTTGTCTGAGTTCTGGCATTTAGTCATATCAAGCATGTATTATCATTCTTTCAATTGATGGATTTTTTTCCAACAAACAAAGTAACAACTGAGTACCATTGATAGTTCTAATTGGCCACTTTCTGTTTAAAACATCTTCAAAGTACAGTGTCTCCATACTGTACATCCTGATTCACTATGCTAAGCTTAACTGACAAGACAAAAAGGAGATCATACTTAGGGCACCATTTTGTATTTATTTGCCGGTTACATGCTACTGATATTAACATTTTGGTCGTTGTACGCACACATTTTGCATAGAACATCAAGTGCAATTAACATATATAATGACAACTGTAATAGAGATTTCCTTCTGGCAGATGCAGCATTAAATGGGTCTTATAATGATAATTCTTAGGTTCATATTTGTATTTAATGTGGGAGAGTAACTCCCTCTGGAGAAAATGTGGGGATTTTTGCATTTGGGAAAACCCCAAAAAGGATAATAGTACCACCCCAACATACAATACTTTACAAAATGAATATTCGATTGGCGAAATTATTTAAAAGCAAACTACTTCAACTTCAAGTAAATTGTATATGAAAACAATGAGGTTTTGACATTAACCATGAATGAGGCTTAAGTGGTAAGTATAAAAAGAAACACGTCCGTATTTAAATGTAGTAGTATGATATTCAACTGACGTGTGCGTGTGCTCCTCATGCAAACATGTATTACCATGTATTACCATAAACCCATTTGTGTTCACATGCAGCACAGTTTACATGTGTGTGTGTACATTTCTGTGGCTCCCCATGTGTTTGTTTTCACGAAGCTCTCCGTGATCCCTTTATATGTATGCACATTCAAGCGCTGCATTAGTGTGTGTGTGTGTGTGTGTGTGTGTGTGTGTGTGTGTGTGTGTGTGTGTGTGTGTGTGAGCGTTTAATCCCTTGCATGGTGAAACGGGCAGCATGTGTGTCCGCGCATGTAAACATCCTGGCGCGCAAACGCCCTAATCTGTTCCCCTTCCTTGGTAATTACACTGACTAACGAGCAAAGCATGGGACGCAAACAGAGAGGGGGGGGGGGGGGGGGGGGGAGGAGGACAAGGAGAAATGGAGAGTAGGTGAAGTCAAGGGACAGATGGGGAAAGGGGAGAAAAGTTTTTTTTTTGAGAATCTCCGTCTCTGTGGAGTAAACAAGTGAAGGTATGGAGGGCGGCCTATATCTGTCTATTAAGTGTGTGTGTGTGTGTGTGTGTGTGTGTGTGTGTGTGTGTGTGTGTG
>CALSBZ010044932.1:577911-593398 GCA_943591055.1 Gobionotothen gibberifrons | reverse complement strand
TTGCTCACAGTGCCGGACTGTAAATCACATAGATAAGCCAAGACCTATAAAGTACATGACCTGAAGCCCTCCTGAGCGCACACATACACACACATACATACACACACGCAGGATGGATGGCTTGCCAAAAGCAGCTTGAGCACTGAAGGAGCAACAGAGGAAAAAGAATATCACCTGCGGCATCAATCTAAATGCTGGGGGTCTACGCTGCAAAAACAACACACTCGCATGGAACCTCTTAACATGGTATAATGAATATTGACAACATTGCAGACACTCTAACAAATGTATGCTTGTATTGTATTCACGATGGCAAGAGAGATATTGTAAATTGGTTGATTTGGAATAATCTAGCACATATGCTAGCTGCACTACACAATTACGCAGACAATTGAATGCTGCTAGATTTAAAGGAAAGGTACTTTCTTCTAGAATAGAATTTAGACCAATAGGAAAAAAGGACACTTCCCTTTAATGAGAGGTGCACTTAGGGACTAGGAGAGGTTAACTGTTTGCAGTTTTTCCTCACATCTGAATATAAAACTGGTCTTTTACCTTGGAAATTCTTATGCGGTCTATATTTTTAAAAGGAGAGCTGTTCAAATCCAGGCGAACTAAACTTGAAAGCGGCAGCAATTCCATTCAAATGAATTGAACTTGGAAGAATATCCCAAACTGTGGTGTGACCAGACACTAAAGCTGCTAAGACGTGTATTTAGTTGGAGCCTTTTTTGATATCTCTCTCTCTCAGGCTTTTCAATAAAACAAAATGAAGCCCAGAAGAACCACTGAAAACGAAAAGATAATAATTGGGCTGTTTGAAAACCGACTTTAGAATTTGAGATGAGATTTGAGTGAATTGAAAGGTGGGATATCACGTCTAACAGAACAAATACGAATCATGGAGGATATGGGAGGCCATGGGAAGCTGGGAGATGCATAGATGAATGGATGGAGAGAATCTGGGAGGAGTGACCGGCCTGGACTGGCCTGTAGTTTTCAGCAGTAGGAGCAGCTTGTGTGGCAGCAGGACGACTGTCACCGCTGCCTGCCAACAGCAGACACGCTGGTGCCGCGAGCCGTCCACCTGCCACTCAAAAGCGGGAGTGTTTGTTTTAAACCCCTTCCAGGCTCATTGTTACCATGGCTTTGGAAAGAGGGATGGAGATCTCCCCACTCATAAACGAGATATAAACAAGGCTGTTAAATGTGCCTTCATGTGTAATTACACAACCATTCATCTTTTGCCGCACACTTTGATGGGATTTGCATCACTTGTGTTGGCGGAGATGTTTCTTTTTGAACACTCACGTCCAATGCTGCACCTGCGGAACGACTCGCTGAGACAATGTTCCAACCACTTCAAACGTGAGGCCCAATAATTAGCCTGTCGGAGAGCAGAGTGGGAGTGGAGCCTGGCTGGCTGTTAGCACACAAAGCAACAGTCGACAGCTCTGTGCTTGTGTGAATGTGTGTGAACAGCGAGGGGTACCATTCCTCGCAGCCTGTTCTGACCGCCCTACCATCTGCGGGCATGCCGGGTGCCCGCCTGTTGGCCCTCCTATGCCAGGCACTTTGACGTGGTTGCATGGTAACAGGTCTGCGAGAGCGGCTAGAAGCTGCTCGGGCCAAATGGCTTCAGCAAAACACGGATTTCAGCCTGGGAGTAGTAAAATATATATTCATATTCACGCTTTGAATGATACATTTGATGTGGGACCTCAAAGATTGAACAAAAAAAACTAGAAATGATCCATCAGGCATGTCAGGTAGTTTATGAACCGTTCCCACCATTAGCAGTACTGCATCATCTCTGGCTCGTATATTCTATGATCTATGATTATTACTCTATCAGACTATTTCAATGCTTCTTGGCATTTCCCTCATCACTAGCATTGTTTACAACATCATGGCTAGCACTGTTTGTTTGTCTGGATGCAACTTGTTCAGTTGCGGCGCTGTCCAGGCTTCTGAAAGGGAGATCAATTGACAGAACACGGCTACTAAGACTGCTTTTTGTGGCTATATAGAGAAAGAATAAGGATGCTATAAGTTGCTAACAGATGTCTTTAGCAGGCCATTAATAACTGTTTCCATGTACCACAAACAGCTGTTTCTACGCATCACAGTTAACTTTAACTACGCATTGTTTCTGGGTGCTGTCAAAACTGTTCAATTTTAAAAGCCCACATTCTGAAGGAGCTATTATTTTTGTTTTCAAAGACAAATTATTCTTGGATCATATAAATGAAGTCTTATCTTATTCCATTTCTTCATATCTCTTCATTTTAAGAATATCTGAGTTAATCCACCACATCTCTCCACTGCATACAGATTGTTATTCAAGGCAGACTAAAATCAGACTAAGCTTTGAAGAGATAACACTCGAGTTATTCTTGTGCAGTGAACAAGTGAGAACACAATTTATTTTCCCGTTCACAAACAAAATGAGACTCCCCCGTAAAAAAAATATGTCTCCCTCACCACGTCTCTCACACATTCAGACACACATACGGCGTGGGGCAGCTGCCTGCAAATAAAATAAGATGGCGAAACGGTGGCTCGATCATCCGTGACTCCATTTTACTCAGCGGCGCCACAGGAAAATTAATTGCGCTAATTGAGTAACAGAGTTCATCAAACTGGTATTCTCATTTTCCACATTCATTAGGCACTCTCTTTTGTGAGAGCGCCCCCGAGGTGACGCTGTCTGCGCGCCAGCTGAAAGTCGGCAGCACTGCTAGTGGGATCAAACTAAAAAAACGGCCCTAAATAAATTCTATGACAATGTCGTTTTTGATTTTCACTCCTATTTAAAAGTGGTGGCAAGCAAACACGTGTCATTCGTTAAAGTGAGTTGCAGTATGCCTGCTGTCAGTTCTCTCACCAAGGCTTTCCTTTGCAGTGGATTTCACACAATAGCAGTGTGTTTGTGCAAGTGTTTGTGACACGGAATTACAATGCGAGACAAGCATTGAGAAACGGATAAACAAGGGTTTTCCCCGCCGGTGTTTGAAAGTGTGTACATCTCTGTTTGCAAGTATCTGTGTGTACTGTACATGTCACTGGGGGTGCGCTAAAGCTGATACGTGTTGGGGCTCACACACACACACACACACACACTGCAGCAGCCATCTGCACAGGGAAAACAGCTCGGGGGCTGATCTGGAAAAAGTCTACATTGAGAGTAGGTATGTCTGTTTGCTGCACAGTTGCTGCCAAAATGTAATGTTATTTAATAAACTGGGGAGAATTGAACATTTCAGCTCTAACACAGTCTGTCAGACTGCTTACACAACTAAGTGGCACCAACAGCAGTGGGCAGACTTCTTTTCACTTTGCAGGTGGATCTGTGAAGATGTATGGGAAAATAACAGCTGATATGAAGATAAGCCACTATCATAAAGTGTGATGGCAGTTCATTGTCATTTACACATATAGGTTTGTGTGCATGTAAATGGTCTGCAAAGACTACAATCCCTGTTCCTTCCAGATGGAGTTTCACCTTCACACTTTGCTGTAATCACATATTCATTTTATTTTGTATATTCTTGTGCGCCCCACGTCCTGCATGGGCATTGGAGAAGAGACTCAGTTTCAATGGATGTGCTTGCAGCAGCAAAGTACTTTCACAGGGTGCTTTTATGCATAGTTGTTTGACACAAGAGCAATTTCAAAACAATTAGGGAATGGAGAGAGTCCAAAATGTTGGACAACTTCTTTAATGTAATCATGCCCTGCTAAATGTGAAGCAATGCCATTAGAACTTCCTTTAAGTAGTCCAGTATCAGCGTTTTCATTACAATGGGCTCTTCTATTTGTCTATGCTGGACCTTAACATTGGTTGAATCGTGCACATTTCATGGCAACGTGCCGGGACATCCTGTATTTCTTGCTGCATTTAGTTTATGCACATTTGACATAACTATCAATTAAAAGGTGCACGCTCTGCACTCTCTCCCACCTTTGAGCTTCTCCTCTCTTGGGTTAACACACTCGATTGGTTCTGCACACTAGCATTAGTCAAGCGTTGAGCGAAATCAATGTGAACATCACTGGAGCATATGAAATCACCTCATATGTACTGCTTGTGTATGTGTGTGAGTGTGTGTTTAGAGGCTACGGAGAGGGAAGAGGAGCATATGTACTGTATGTTGAGTAAGGGGATGGGAAGAAAAATCGATTAATGCATGATTCGAGATTCTTATCTTCTGAGACACTAAATCAATTCACAACTGCCAAATAATCAATTTTTCTAAAAAAAAAATGGTTCTTTTTCTACAGCAAAACGTAGATAATGCTTTGGATGGACAGTTATTCTACACTGCATTTTAGCATTTGCACATCATGTACATGCACACAAACCTATACAACACACTACAGTTTACACTGGACAGTACATTTTTCTGTGGAGTAAAAAAGGCATATCATATTTGTATGTATGTATGTATGCAGATGTTTTGCTATTAGTATAAGCTAAACTTGAGAAATACTAAAGAATATGTCGAAAAAAAGAGTACATTTAGCATGAATAGATATTTCATTTACTCTTGTATTTGTGTGTTCATACTATTGCAATAAGTTCATATAACTTTATCAAATATATAAACACAATAACTCACGTGTTTCTACTGTTATGGCATAATTCACCACACTACCTTACTGGATCCAGAATCCATTGCACACACCTAATGTTGAGCATATAAGAGACATATATATATATAAATATGAGCATGAGAAAGGCTGGTACACTGCAGTAGAGAGAGGGAGACAAAGAAAGAGGGAGTCCAGAGGGAACAGAGAGTTTTATCCGGCCTTATATGGAGGAGCTGAGCTGGATGAATCAACATTCCCACATCACAAGCTGCTCGACCCTGTCAATCAAACGGAGGGTCCCCTTGACTAAAACAATATAGTGGATTTTAAAGAAATATCACCGTGTGTGCATGCCAGCACTTTATACACTAGTGGTCAACCGTTTCTTATAGTATCATGTGTATCATGTGCAGCCAATTAAAAGAAGTCTTTCTGCCACTTCCTCTAACATACCTTCTTCCTGTGGGATGAAACCTGTCACTCAAAGAGCCAGACTCTCATAAGATTGCATGTAACCCCCCCCCCCCCTTTGTTTTAATCCGTTATGCCCAAATGGGGTCCGAGGGGCTGGCTAATTGCTCTGAGGCTAAAGATCGCCGCAGAAGGACTGTAGCCGGAGCGGGAAGGTGAGAAAGGTCAGAGGCAAGGTGAGGAGACAAAAGGATTAACAGGAAGTCAGGCTGTTGTAATGCTTTGTTATGGCTTCCATTCTGAACAGGGACTTTTACTGCATGTCAGGACTCACATTAATCCCACGGTGCCTGTCCGTCCCAACTATCTATCAAATAAAGGCTACAACTGAAAAATGACCATTAAGTAATTGATGTAACTGGAAGAACATCGAAAGCCAAGTTACAATCTACAATTTGCTTTTCAATTCATTCATTCTACAAAGTCCAATTTCCAAAACTAGAGGAAAATCCTTAATAACTATCAATCTAACGCCAACAAGTTGCCAAAATAATACATTGGGAGCCTACTTCTGAGCTGTCTCCAAGTCCAGTGCAACCATCACTGCTTGAATACGGCAACATTTGGTTATTGTATTGATTGAATCCAATGTTGTTTGGATAATACAACATTTGAGTACAATATACTGTGAAGAATATACAACAAAACTACATTTTGACTTAAGGTCTCTCTACAAGACATCATTAAAATCCTAATAATGCTAATAAAAAGGAACTGCTTAGTGCAATTACTTGGAACGTTTGCATAAAATTAGGAAAACTAATTGAAATGCAGTGGACCTGAGCATTTAGGGTCTTGGCCCCCGGGGAAGTTGTTCACTTTCCCCACTTTAACCAAGTTGCTCATCCATTCTTGTGCAATGGAAACGAAAAAATGCATTGCCATCAAAAGCAGGAGTAGATTTCGTCAAAAACAGCATACATCATTATCTTTCCCTTCACATACATCGTGAGGCCCTCCATCCTCTTCTTCCTCTCGACCCATAATGTACCCTCCACCATCTTCCCCACCTCCCCTCCTCTCCCTGTGTAAGCAGAGTGGAATAATCACCTGTTATGCTCCCTGACAAAACATCAAAGCTGGTGTAGAGCGAACACGAGGAGTGAGTCAGCAGAGTGTGAAATCTATCTATCAACCAATCTCACACAGTCTCTGCAAGCGCTCCACTTGACACAGTTTGCCACGCCATTTGTTGAGCCTCCGAGAACTTGGATCCCGCCGGTGGCAAAGCAGGCGTACACACATCAAAATACTCCGCTTGGACACACACACACACACTGAGACAAAACGCTCCCATTGTAATCCGCGGTAAATGGCGTTCTAAATGTGTCGATAGAGAAACACATCATAATTACAGTCAAAGCTAACAATTCGGCACGTTTATGAGTTGTTAAATCATGCTTGCAGATGACGATAATAATAATAACCAACGCTGTTTGCGACAAACAATTGGCCAAGATCCAGACAGGGAAACAAACAGTGATTGTGATTCATTCATTACTTTACATCGTCAATAACCTCACATGTTTTGCATTGCTCTCTTAGACCGACCAACTGTTCTATCCCAAATATGTTCAATTACAGATGAAGCACTTAATTTCGGACTCCAGCTTACCTGTTCCTGCCTACGACCAGTTTCGAGGAAGGTCAAGCCCTCCCACTATTTTCCAAGAGGGCGTTGCCAGATTTTCAATTTCAGGTTTTCAATGATCCATTGCAGCTGGCTTCATTATAATTACATTACATGTATTTATAATACTCAAGTCAAGCTGGAGGCTTTCCCTTGAGCGAGGGCAGACCACTTACCAATCACTGCCCTTGCGTTTCAAACTGTCCGAAATTAAGTGCTTCATCTGTAACTGACTTAAACCATCGTCACATTTGAGAAGGTGGAACTAGAAAATTATAAGCTTTTTAGTTTGATAAATGGCAATAAAGAATCCCGTCTTAAACAAAGAGACAAACGGAAGTATGTCATTCTTCTATCCAAAGAAAACTTTCAATGTATATATCATGACGGAGGTGTTGGGGTAGGCACTATCCTGCTGCGACTCTGCATCAAGGACGTGCTGCATGGTAAACCTCCAGTGAATTATACAGCCAGGGAAATAGAAGGGGGAGCGCAGCAAATGCCCCGCACTAAATATTTACGAAAGCCCCATAACTGATCTGAATGAGCCTTTTGAGAGTGACTTGGGAGGTAGCACAATGGGAGAGAAGTGACCTTGCAAGTGAACAGGGGTGGGGGGGGGGGGGGGGGAAAGACAGGACAGAGATTCCTCCCTTCCCTCATTCCCTCCTCCACCAATCTCCTAGGACGGTAGTTGTGAAGTTATTCCACAAACACCGCCGAAAGCCACTCCACGGTCACGAGTTGCTATTGGTACACAGCCAAGCTATTTTAACTAGCAATACACAGGCCCACATATGAAGACGCTTCCTGGCATATTAGACCGTTTATTTTTGAGGACTTTCATTCAGATATCCTCAAGTGGATTTCACTCTAGAGAGTAAGGGAGTGTGTGTTTTAGGAGGTTGAGTAACACATTTTTCACGGGTATCTGCGTGGTTGTATCAAGGGATCGCATCAAGTGAGACTACTGTGACAAGTGTGTGCCGGAGTGTGTGTTTGTGTGACTTTGTTCGCCGTGTGTGGCTGTCAAAGATATGGACAGGCCCACTTGCTCTTTTATGAGTGGACCAGGTGGAGCTCCGATGGGACGGCGTGTCAAAAGCAGAGGTAGAGGAGAGGAGAGGAGAAGTAAGGTAGCCATTACCAAGTCCACCCCAAGACTGACATTGCCTTTATCTCACTCTGACTGGTGTGCAAATTCCACTTTAACTTCTAAAAAGCCAGTTTTACCTCTATATCCCTCCAAGGACTCTTGAAAGACAACTGAATATCCCAACAGTGAGTCATCACCGTAGCAAATTGCCCATCATGGAAACACACAAACAGGCTGTCAAAATAAGTGGCCAGCACATTTATGTAGGAGCAATCAAAATGTGTTTGTAAAAAGCCCTAGGGACGAGCAATGCAAACTACCTTGAGCTATAAACGCTGCATTGGCCATTGCTATAAACATATAAACACATCCCTAAGAAAATACATTTAGTTTCCTTGTGTATTGTGTCGAATGAGGACACATCGATGTGGTATGATTCGATATGGCACTGTAATGACAAGCGGAACCTTTCAAGTGGAACCTTTCGGAATGACTTTTGGAAGTGAACTATTGATTGATTCAACATCGAGATATTACTTTAAGAAAAATTCCATGTTGAATATACATTATAATTCACAGAAATACTTAATAGCTCAGCAACATACTCCCCCCCCCCCCCATCAACCACAATCTCGACACACTCATTTCCAAAAGGCACTATTCTTCTCTCTTTTTCCCCTATAAAAGTTGATTTAGGGGTCCATCTTAGCTGCATATGTTCCCACACCATTGGTCAAGGCAGGGCCAAAAGTTCACCGGCGTCAGCTCTGAACTGATGGCTAACGTTTTTACAACCTTTCTGGGCAATATGGAGGAATCATGGTCTGTCTGGGCGACAGCAGCGGGGCACTCATCAGGCATTCCACACATGCTCTCTCTGTCTCTCTTCCATGGGAGCCTTACATTAGGAGAGAATGAGCATAGTAAAATATTTTATACTTCGGTATTACTTTTACATTCTTTTAATCCATCTCACTTGTTCTCTTTCCACCATCTCTCTCAATCACACCTCAAATCTTTATCGTCCTTGGGGGGGCCCGAGCTTTAAATTCTACAGCTTCCCTTCTTTGACTTTGAATTAATGTACACCAGAATGAAACTGGCAAAGACGGGAAGTATATTTCCCCTGCTTTGAACCCTGCCTCTCTTGATTTCCGTGCGACTGCAGGGTGGCAGAACATGTGAGCTCGCTCCTCGATGTGTTTGATTTCTAGACATGGCTTGAAGTTGCGGAGTCACCGGGGAAATCTTTTATATTTTACATGGTAGCTAGGGGGTAACGGAGCGTGAAAACACCACTTATGTTCCTGCTTTTTGAAACTTCATGAAGGGTCAAATCTGGGCTCAAAGAGAATCTGCAAACAGCCTCTCAAAAAAAACTGTTGACTTGAAATTCCTTCATTTGATACTGTTAAGTTTAAGATGTGTTTGCCAAATGTGCTCTTACCAAAGCAAACAGGATCTTTACTTGTATATTCTTCTGATAAGGAATTCATGACAAGCAAATCAAATAGCAGAGATGTGTTGCTAGTGTGCGACTACATCAATTTGAGCAGATTTCTTCTCAGACTTGTGACTTTTCCCCAACCTGACATCTCTCACAGGTACTTGGACCAAGGTTCTAACAAACTAACAGACTGCCATTGATATATACGGTACCATTGAATTACGACGACATTGTGGCGACAGCATACGTCTACAGTAAACCACACAATTTGAGTGTAGAAGTCTTGAGGCGTGGACCGGTGAAATACACGTGAAGATTGGTGGCGGTCGGAACATTTTCCTTTGAGTTACAGCGATATCATGAGGCGAGGAATGCGTTGCCATGGAAACGCTATATGACGAGACATCAAATTTGGCGACTAGTATCGGTAAAACATTTGAAACACAAAGATGTATTCTGCTTATAAAGTCACAAAGTGGGAAAAATCTATCGCACTTTCCCTTTTACCATTTGTAGTTTCCTGCCGCTAAGCATGCTGGGAGTTGTAGTTGTATTGTGTTGGTGATTCCATGCAGGTGTGTGTGTGTGTGACATCACTGGAATGACAGCCTCACATACGAGATGACATACGAGATGACATCATCACGATGACATCATCATGATAATCACAGGTGGCTTTGGTGTGTGTTCCGGAACTCTCTGCCTCTCTATAGTAAGAGATCAGAGGATCTGCATTCAATCCTCATTCCAGATCGTTTAGTGATAGACGCATTCAGACAACCTTCACAGTCTTCTAGACCGACAACTTCATCCACTGACACACAGATCATTTGTAATTACGCACAACACAAGTGTACAGACTGTGCCATGGATAGAAGAACCAACCAGAACCAGAGGGGAAACCCCGGGCCCTTTGACCATGGAGCTGTAGCTGATCGAGCTTACAGGCAGATCCACTGCAGAAATGGATGGATATACGGCCTGGATGAGTTTCACATAGCTTTAGGGGAGGAGAGGGCTGGCTTTGGCCGCAGGATGCGCAAAGAAAAAGACAATGTCAAACGTCTTGAGGACCTCCTGAGTAACAGGAACTCAGGGTTCGACCAAGACAATAAAAGGCTCTTTGACATCATCCAGTACCGTGTGGCAGACATCTCACATCTGAATGAGCAGATGGAAGCTGCAGAGAGCCAACACAAGCAGCAGCTGGACGACATGGTGGCACAGCAACAGAAGCTCTCAGACCAGTTCACCAGGAACCTGGCAGAGAAACATGACATCTGGGAGAGTGAGAAACTACAGATGGAGAAGAAATACGAAGAAGTGACTCAGGAGAAGAACGACCTGGACAGGAAAAACCTGAGCAGGGAGACTGAGTTTCTGGAGGTGGAGGCTACACTCAAACGGGTGGAGAAGCAGAAAAATGACCTGGCCAAGAAAAACAAGAGCTGCGAGATGGATGTCAAACAGCTGAAGGACCAGATGAGAGAGCAGGAAGAGATGTTCTCCAAAGACCTGGCCCAGAACCAGGAGAGCTGGGAGACCAAGGTTCATCTGGTGGAGAACCAATTAAAAGAAGTGACTCAGGAGAAGGACGACCTGGCTCAGAAACACCAGAGCAGGGAGAAGGATCTGAAAGAGGTTCAGGCTGAATTAAAAATGGCAGAGGATGAGAAAAAGGACTCTGCCAAGAAAAACCTGAGCCTGGAGAGCGAAGTCCAACTGAAGGACGGACAAGTCAAGCAGTTGGTGAACGGTTTGGATGAACAGAAGGAAAGGTTCTCCAAAGACCTGGCTGAGAAACAGCTGAGCTGGGAGCTGTTTGTCCAACAGAAGGAGAAGCTTGTCAAGCAGTTGGAGAACAAGTTGGAAGAGCAGGAGGAAATGTCCTCCAAAGATCTGGCCCAGAACCAAGAGAGCTGGGAAGCCAAGGTTAATTTGGTGGAGATCAAATTAAAAGAGGTGACCCAGGAGAAGAACGACCTGGCTCAGAAACACCAGAGCAGAGAGAAGGATCTGAAAGAGGTGGAGACGAAATTAAGAAAGGCAGAGGATGAGGAAAAGGACTCGGCCAAGAAGAACCAGAACCTGGAGAGCGAAGTCCAACTGAAGGAGAGGCAAGTGAAGCAGATGGAGAACCAACTGGATGAGCAGAAGAAGATGTTCTCCAAAGACCTGGCCCAGAACCAAGAGATCTGGGAGACCAAGGTTCATCTGACGGAGACACGATGGAAACAGGTGGAGGAGCAGAGGGACGACCTGGCTCAACTGAGCTGGGAGGCCAAGGAGGAACAGATGGAGAAGGAGAAGAAACTACTGGAGGACCTCTGTCTTCACATGAAGAACAAGAGCAGAAGTTTCTTCTCCCGCAGGAGGGACACTGAGGGCAGAGACGTCACTTTGCAGAAGATGAAGAGCAAGATGTTAGAGAAGGAGATGAGGAAGAAATCAAAGAGGGAGGAAGCTGAGGGGAGAAACAGTGCCTCAAAGGAGACTGAGAAGATGGAGGCTGGTGATTCAGCACAGTAACTCCCTCTTCCTCCTCATCTTCCTCCTCCATTTCCCTCACCTCCTTCCTCCTACCTCACCCGCCTCCTCCCTTCACCTTTTTCTCATGTATGGTTTTCTCCTGGTACTCAGGTTTTCCAGCAATGCAAATAGGATTGACAAAAAAACCTCAATATTAAATCCCTCCTCAATTTAGCTCACCTCCTTCCTCACCCTTTCTCACCTCACACATAGTTTTCACAATACAATTAGGATTACAATTAGGATTACAATCAGGATTACAATCAGGATCACAATCAGGATTACAATCAGGATTACAATCAGGATCACAATCAGGATTACAATCAGGATTACAATCAGGATTACAATCAGGATCACAATCAGGATTACAATCAGGATTACAAAGACTTGATTTAAAAATAAAATTCAAAATCAAATCTAATGTCCTTGTGTGTGCCTCACTGTGTAATACAATACACTGTGTAAACAAGTACAGTTCATTACTGTTTTACATGTTGGTTACTAAAGTATTTGTATTCATTCAATGTATGTGCTAATCAACACTTTCATAAATAAAAGAACCCATGGTATGAAATAAAAGGTGTTTGGACAGATACTTCTTGGTGTTTTTATATTTGTTTCACTGTACACGTTCAATTCCATTATTTAGTTGTTGGTTTTTAATAAATGGACTGTACTTATAAATCTCTTTAAAAGGTATGTTGACACCTCAAGGCTTTTTATATACTACGAGTCATTCACCCATTCACACCTCATTCATACAGAGCAGCACCACTTGCTCTAGTGAAGCTAACACACACACACACACGCACACAAACACACACGGGATCGAACCAACAACCCTCTGGTTGAAAGACACACTGCCTCTCAGCCACAGTCACCATTTCATACAAGCTGGTAAAACATTCTGGGGCTTTACTCCTCAACATTTTGAGCTGAAGAGAGGAAATATGATGTATTAACAGAAACATGGAGTCCCTCACCTCAATAGACGAAAATGTATATATGCCTTATGTGATGTGCTTTTAATTCAACAACACAAACATTTAAAACCTCACTTAGGTACAAATTAGGTGATTATTATCTGCAACACGCTGGTAAAATCCTGCAGAAAAGTTGTCCCTGTCAAGGTTTTACAAAGAAATACTTTATTTATCTTGAGAAGTAGGAACATTTCTCAAACCATAAACGGACACTAAACACGTGAATCAAAACTCACATTTAAAATCACCTAATTTCGGTATGGAAAATTGAATATCTAAAAAAAGTCACTAAATCTGATAAAAAGTACAATATTTACCTGTGAGTTAATAGAATTTAGTTCGAAACGTTTAAAGATGTATAAGATGGTAATACTTAAATACTTTCATTTTATGAAATATCACTTTTTTTTTAATCAATTTTATGAAAAATATAATATCATGATTTATAACCAGTGCTCTACTCTAGATTAAAAGGCTTGCATGATACGATAAATGATTGTGTCTGTAACGGCTGTAGGATCACATATTGTGGATTTAACGGGTGTCTTAAGGGCCGTCCCGTATCGAACCTGTCAAGTTTTGACCATGTTCACTAGAGTTATGAGAATATCGTGTTTCATGGCGAGCGTTGTGTCGCCATTTCTACGGTACAGTATATGATGAGACCTCAGATTTGACGACCTCACCCTCTCACTCCCTCATCCTTTTAGACACATTTTCATAATACAATTAGGATGACAATTAGGATTACCATTAGGATTACTATTAGGATTAACGTTTTTTTTCATATGGAATACAGTCGGAGGTCAACCAATCACAGAGCTTGAGAATCAATCACAGGGTTTGTCGAGCAAAGCTGATTGGCTCGTCCCAAACGATAGCTGAGGATTATGGGTAGTATGGGTAGTATGGGGTATGGGTAGTGTCTTCGGCCATCCTAAACTCCGAAAAAATATTTGTTTCTCCGAATCGAAGGGGAATAACAAAAAAGCGTTGTACACAATTTAAACCAATCAATGTTGTGTAATTAACAAGGATACTCTGGTGTTTTTGAGTTGATGAGTAGTGCAGATATCACTGTAAAATCAATCGACAGTAAGGAGAATACTTACTTCCGGGTGTAAAAGTATCCGTTATCCAATGGGAATGGACGCTCACATTGCCTTTAACTGCCGCCGACATGGACGGATGCGGTGCTTCCCTGAGCGTCAAATACCGCCGCCGATGGGAATACATTGCAATCAGTTGCAAGCCCTTTGCGTCTGTTTATGAAGCTGAAGGAGACTCGCTGCACGCCAAAGGACCCTGACCAAGTGTCGCTATTGGACGATCAGGGAGTGAGACTGTGTTGGTCAGAACATGAGTCTTCAAGTCTCAGGAAGTCAGTTCTTACCACAAGGTACTTAAGGTATCTGATGTTACACTCTAAAGACAGATGCTATATTGTATTTGAAAACTGTGGGGACTGAATGAACACCAGAAACAGAAAACATCAGGTAACAGAACAGAACCAGTCACAACATACACTTGGAAGGAATCCATAAGAAGTCAGTGGATCAAAAAGGCCATTGACATCCAACGCCAAAAATCATTGAATAGTTTTAGTGATAAATAAAAGTACCATCTTCATGACAACTAAGCAAGCTCCATAATCTGATCCTTTGACATCACATTATCTCTGTTTCCTTATCAAAATATTGTATTGACATGCTTGGAAAAATGTCCCATAAAAGCAGCTTTACAAAAAGGACATAGTCAACTCACCCTGCACCATAAATATCTACTTTCAAAACTCAAGTCCATCTTCAGCAGCGCTGGCAAGAGCAGCAGTGTATTTCACCATCCGAAGCTACACCTAAAGGATGGACTAGAATTTTCTCCCTTTTGGCCCCTTTTTTATACATTTACTCCTCGGCTGCACCCTCTGTTTGCTCCTCCGTGTGTAAAGTTCACTCTGAGATTTGAAGTTTGGAGGGAAGCTGTCTGGCAAAATGCTGGTAATATTTAAAATAAAAAAGGGGGTTTACTATTGGATTTCTAGTAACAAATCCAACGTTTTTTGCAGCTGTCTATTACTAAATGCTTTCAGACTGTCCCTCACAGCCACAAAGAAGAAGAGACATACATATAGTTCCAAATATATCAAATAGAAAAAGTTCTGCTAGCACATTTGATAATGTTATTGTCGCACAGCAAAATTGTCACTTGGAATATAAAATAGTAAACATGCGTTTGAACAGAACTCTACAAAAGGCTGCCAGATTACAGTCTTGTTCCCCTTAGAATTAAAAGATGTATTATTTATCTCACATCTAACAATGCAACTACTATGACCCTCCCTTGTGTTTCAGGAAGACACCTCAGGTGAATAGATAAAAGAGATAGACAGTGCTAATTGAGGTTATTGGAATTAGCCAATGGGGAAAGTATCTTCCTGTGACATGAAATATTGATCGAATGCTGCAGGGATGTTGATTTCTGGATGCCAAACAGGAAGTCAGCCATTGATATCCAATAGTTCAAGTCAATCAAAAAAACCTCATGGTGGCACTAGAGGTACAATCTAAAGGATTGGTTCTTTTGGGACTATAAAAGTCTGCAAAACATTTAAAGAGAAACTGGTAGATACTTTAGGCTACATCAAAATGGTGGACAGACTGACCACATAGAGACTGCCATTGCCATCCCTGAAGAACGGTTAAAAAAACATGTATTATGAACACCTTTTGTATTCC
>CALSBZ010044932.1:529467-577511 GCA_943591055.1 Gobionotothen gibberifrons | reverse complement strand
GGAATACTCGTCTGCCACAAACTCGAGGCTGTTGCTTTTCCCATCCATATACCGGAGAGCAACATTTTCTAGGCGTAGTGGTAAAGTCAGAATGTGAATGAAATATACACAGCAGGCTGGTGTTAACATATTTACATATTTTACCGTAGTTTAACCTCCCTTTTGAAATGTTACATATTAATTCATGAACAGCAGGTAAATGGGAAAGAGTTACACTTAATGTTGGATTGAATCCTGCCCTCCTTAAGCCTTCATTTGGTGATCTTACACATTTCAAAGGCTCCATGTGGGAACAGAGAATCCGACTGAAAATGCGACTTTGACAGCAACTTAGAGCCTCATTAACTCCACAAATGGTGCAGGGGAACATCCACCTTTCAAAAGAATTATGTAAACGACTGCCGCCACCGAAGGACTCGCTCGTGGGTATGATCTTTAACGTTATAGAGAACAGGCCAAGTCCAATGAAGCTCACATGAAAATAGATCGAAGAGGAGGCAATGGGTTTAATAGTGTATTGATGGCAGCCCTCTGAGTTACCCGGGCCATGGTGACCCCACTTTGACGGCGACATCAGGAAGGCTAGCACTTAATGCCCCACGGCTAATCACCTCAAAATCGACCATAGAGCGGCTGTGTGTGTGTGCATGCAAACATCTATGGAGTCAAAAACGCCTAGTAATTAGCCCAAAATGAAAAGCAGCGGCGAGGTTCAAATGTTTGCCAGGTATTCATTAATCGCTGATGAAAACACAGGAAGAAGGTGGTCGGTTCATTTCCTCCCTCTTATCTGCCCGGCGCAGGAAGGTGCTCGCAATTGTCATGTTAAGTGTATTCTTCTGACTGGCAATGCATCGTGGGAATGATTGCTGTTGGAGAAATGTTTGCAGGAAAGAATGCTCAAGAGAGGAACACCATTTAAAATTTTGGGGGACAATTAGCGTATTCGTCACTTATCTGCATCGCTTTGAGGGCTGAGGCTTTTGGGTTAGGGCAGTGGTTTTCAAATTGTGGGGCGCGACCCCTGGTGGGTCACGGAGGTACTGCAGGGGGGGGCGCGGGAAGGCCAAATTCATTCACAGTATCTATTACAAGCACTTTTGCTCATGTGTAATCCATAATCAAATATAACATTATAGTTGAATATTTGTATCTTCTTATTATTAGCAGAGAAAATGTAATGTTTTTACAACAATATACAATTAATCCTACCAATATATATGGGAACCGGGTTGGGGGGGTCTCGAAAATATTTCCAATTACCCAAGGGGGGCCCGACTGAAAATGTTTGGGAACCACTGGGTTAGGGTGAAGAAGAAATACTTTGACCCTAAATCTAAAGTACCGGTGTAACCATGTCATTTGAAGTCCCACTTAAGTAAAAGTACATCAATTCAATACAAATATGTATAGTCATTGTTTTGGATTTTGCTTAATCTTAATCAAAAAGGCACAATCAAGTAGATTGTATGTGAAGTGCATATGGGTAGAAGTATAAAGTACTGTAGCATTAAATCCCAATACTTTGGTAAAGAAAGTGTTCCTAAAAATACCATTATTGTTGTACATTTCCACCACTGAAAAATACTTTTTTTTGGGTCTTGACTCAGCAGAATTTGACGGCATACTCTGCTGAAAACCCGAGCAGTGATGATCTCTCCTTTTTTTGGAAAGTACAAAACAGCACATCCATGCTAATGCTCCAAAATCTGCGTACAAACCATATTTATGCATGCAAGAGGACTGTGTACGGTCAACAAAACCGCCTCTATAACCCCCCCCTCCCTGTCCTTTATCCCTCTTTCGTCTCTCACTCAGCAAATAATGATTGAATTTGCATTCCAATCAACTGCGCGAGACCATAACCACAATGAATAACCCATAACGTTTCATGAATTATGGCATAAACCAGATTTACCATATGACGCTCATACATAATTAGGATGAATCAGGATAAATAAGCCATACATTACTCATGACTATTGAAGGGGCACCTTCTGCAAGCACACTGGGAGGAAAGGAGAGATGCATGGCTTACCTAGAGGAGAGGAGAGAGAGAGAAAAAGAGTGATCATCATGTCAGTGTCATAGTATTCATAATTAATATCCCTCAAGGGTGGAACTCACAGCAGCATAAGGTGTAAACACAGTATCACATTTGTTAGCAAATCCTGCAGCTATTTGGCTCCTTTTCATAGCAGGAATCGCTCAATTTACTTATGTGTTTCTTGGACATTGTGTTGACAGAAATGGGAGCAAAAGTTGAAGTTGGTTGTGGTTTGTGATGGAGTAAAAGACATTCAGGCCTCCCGTGCTAAATAACAGCGTTTCAAAAGAAGTTTTCTTTTGACAGTCCCCTCCTGTCAGTCGGGTGATTTGTTTCGGTAAAAGCAATTTCCCTGGGAAAAAAAAGATATATCTGTTGGTTTACAGATACAGTGCAGGGTGCAAGATAGCAGGATCACCATCACTTGGTGCATTTACGCATGGTTGAAAGAAACACTACTTTCATCGCGCACACACACTTCCTCAAAGCTCTGTAGCGAAAATAGGCCAGGAAAGTAAATAAGCCACTCTGATCTTTATTTCAAAGGAAGACATATGATGTTTATCGCAATAAAGTCAAATCTGAGAAATATGTCAAAAAAGCCGCCACGGAAGTGAGAGGGAAAAGAGGATAAAGTGAGCGAGACAAAAACACAGTGTGTGTGTGTGTGGGGGGAATAAAAGAATGACACAGCGGGAGCACGGGAGCCTCGGGGTACCTGCCGTGCACTCATTGATTTCTCATTAGTAAATTCACACCTCGATTTCATCAGTCGAAGAAAGACAGCTAACGAAGGCACGGCAGGTACTTCGGTCTTATTTCCCGCCAGAGGGCAAATTTCCACTCTCCTTTAGCTGGTGATTAGGAGAAAGGGGGGGGGGGGGTCTGGATTCAGCCATAGAGCCTTTTGCACCGGGACTGCAAGGCTTATGACCGACAAGCCCAATTAGCCAGTCCCAGAAAAACATATCTGGACAACTGATGCTTCATTAGGTCAGGCTATTGAGCATTGTTCCTGCAACTAAAAGTCATTTAAAAGGACTTACAAACACACCGGGTATTAGACATATCCTATCTACCTGATCCTACTATTAAAAAGGAAAAAAATTGATTGTCCTGTCAATGACTTCAAAGCATCCATCCATGTTAGGTGGTAATGCACACTGAATGGCTGGTTAGGTGCATCTTTTCCATTATATTGGACACTAGATTTATTGAAGTGTGTACGCTTAGTTCATGTCAGGAAATATACAGAACCCTCATTAGATGGCACTGTGTACTCTGCAGAGGAGGGAGTTGCTGGGAAGGACTCATCCTTTTCTTAGTGTTGACTTTATGAGACTAAAGATTGGTTTTTATCTATCAAATATCATTGGAAGGGGAGAAAAAAAAACCTGCAGTATCTGGACATGTTAAAAGGATATTGCGTTTTTATTGCTGCTGGAATCAGAGCAAGGCGTTGCTTTGGAAATATCAAGCCGGTAGATCAGGCGGATTGTTGCTGGAAAGGTTTTCATATCTGTAACATCAATGTTCTGGACGGCGATGAAAGAGAGTGTGAGAGTGAAAGCAAAGGAGATGTGTGTGTGTTCTTCCAGCTAGATTAGTGAGGGGAGATAAAAGAGGTCGCTATTGATCTTATCGAAATATAGAGGGTCCATATCTGGTGTTATTTTTAATAGATGCAGATGCAAACGCAACCCGAGATACACTCCCTCTATGCTCCTAGCATTCATTAGGTAGCGTACAGATGGAGCACACATACAATCAAGCACACTACTGCCTAATTAACTCGGTTTCCCAAACAAAATAACTGCAGAGGCACGGAATAGCCACATCTGGGAGCCGTGCACTCAGCATCAATCTGAGACAGCCGGCCCCGAGAATTACGGGGGGGGGGGGGGGGGACGCAGCAGGGAATAGGCGACAGAGCAGCTGCCAAACGCCACCTCGGAGAATAAGGAGCGGCAGAAATGAGACAATCCTGACACTGCGGATTATGAATGGTAGACACAAACACTGCGTCTTCATCTGGAAGAAAGTTATGCTAGCAAACACAAACTGGACTGAAAATGGCCTTATATCTACGGTTGATGGATAGTTACCAAATGGTCTTCGTGGCAGGGTGTAGCGTTGGCCGAGGAATAATTACATTTTGGGGAAGATCCTAGTTAAATGCAGGGTTAACCAATTACATTTCATTTGATGTGAGAAAGATCGTAAGTTGATTTAGAAACACTTTTTGGTACCACTAGCTAGCCCAAACCTCTTGCAGTGGTTCTGTGTCTTTCTCTGGGGTACATTTGAACTTTAAAGTTTAGTTTATGGTAAAAAAACTCATTCTAAATGTTAGCGTATTGTCATATTTGTTTATGAAGTAAGCCTGTGATGCAGGTTCCATTGTGTGTCAAAAATGTTCAGACCAGATATGAAGGATTAATAAGAACAACCTTTAAGAATTGAACAATCGAATTACCTATGTATATCCTCCAGTATAACTTAAAATTAAATAATGACATATTGGTATTTACTATATTTACTGGACTGCAGACAAAAGTAATTGTTTATTACTAAAGTAAAAACTGTAATGAATAATTCAAAAGCCATTAAGAAATGTATGGTTGCACCTCTTAGTACCAGATCATGAAAAAGAGTACATTATTTAGCAGAATATTAAAACCTGATTGGCAGTACACTACTCTATAGCATAGATTTGAACCCTAATCATTTGTAAATACATAATTTGTCAGTCCATTAACCTCCAGGCAACTTTCCACCGCATTATTCCAATGCAAAACTTCTAATCTCGTGTCTCTTTGACAAGAACTGCCTCAGCTGTTGATGATCAAAAGAGTCCATCTTATCTTCTTCCCCCCCGACACACACAGAGCTCACGCTGCAGCGGGCGTGACTGCGCACCAAAGCAGTGGATGAAGAGGCGAGCGATGGGTCTGTGTGTATATGCATGAGGGTGGTGGGGGGGGGGGCGGTGTGATGTGTCGATCTTCATCAACCACCACCCTTAGGGATGGGGGATTAGGGGGCGTAAGCACTGGAAGCACTAACTAGCGTCCTGATGGATAAACACTATGGGTTATTTATGCCGCTGTAAAGTCCATTATTAATCAGAAATTCAGTTTTTATTGACAGGCTGCAATCAGTTATTTCAGCCTGACAACACTCAGAAACAAATATGCCCTTTTTCTGGATAGATTTTTTCCACTGAATACTGACTCACACATGTGGGAAGGGGCAATAATTGAGCTTCACCTCACCAAGTGTCACGCAGCTGAAAGTTTACCTCAGTCAGGGAATAGCTGGCAAGGCACAGTCATAAAATAAAAATGATGTTGTCTTCAGAACCCACAGTGTTTGTTTACTTGAAATTGTGAAGCAGCTCTGGTGTGAATAAGAAGGTGATGTGTAACAAGACTGGTGGAGCTGAAGGAAATAACCCAGCAGCTATCATTCTTTCATCAGTAATCCACTTGCCTATCGCATGCAACTGGAAATAAACTTTAACTCCTGACAGCAGATGTTCAGCTCGCTATTTCAGGACGTTTTTATACAAAATACCGTCGTTCTTTTGATGTCCCAACGATACCTTCGAGCATTGACTTTTTGTATCAGCATGATGTCACCATTCTGCAACCGTCTAAAACCCAGTATTTGTTGCATAAAGACAAGGAACTACACTAATAGTATTAGTATTATACTTATAGGATTTTATCCAAATTTTTTCAAAATCATTTCACAATCCGGTAGCCTTTTTTGAATAACTCGGAAGCTTGTTAAAAGATTCCAAGGTTTTAAAAAAATATCCATGAAAGCAAATATTGCTCCTACAGTGTATACACAACCAAATACACGTTTTTGAAGTAGTTTGGGGACTTTTTTTTTCTCTCTGATTAATTCCCATGTCTTACTCTTTCTTCCCAAATGCATCAAAGACAGCCCCTCGCCCTACAAACCTCCCGAGAGGATCTGCACATTTCCAAACAGTGTGTGTGATAGTGTTCAGTCAGAAGACGTAACATCCGCCAGAGAAATGCCCTTCAAGCATAATTGCTATGGATCTCCCCACTGCATAAACGGCGTTATCACAGTTTGTCTAATTGTGAAAGCTGTGATCAGCATAAAGAAAGGGTGAGCCTGTGTGTGTTGGATTGTGTGTGTGTTTGTTTGCAGTGGTGTGCGGAACACCCCCCCCCCCCCCTTCCCTATCATCTTTGTCTCTTTATCATCATAAAAGCAATTAGCATAAAGGTCGGATTTGTATAAACAGAGGAAAGTGGGCTTGGATGAGGTTCCACATGGATGAGGCAACCTCTTCAACACGTGTCCAGCTAGTTTGTTGCCATTGACGCTGGAAGCCAATACAAAAAGAAGCCAAACCTGAAACATTGGTTTGTGCAGAGCATTTCGGACGAAAAAGTGCACGTGTGATTCAGATCAGTCAAACACTTCCAGTATGCAACATTCTACATGTTCCATCACAATCAGAGTAGCAGTGTAGCAGCAAAGCTTTTTTTTTTTTTTTTTTTTTTTAAAAAGGGGGTCATCTGCCCCGTCTACTTAACGTGTCTATAATGCCCTGGGCCTGGTTTTCATGATTTGGGCTACAGTAGTTTCTCGCCAAGGGAAAATCGACAGCATACAATGATATTTAAAATCAAGTATCTGAAGGCAACTTTGTGCAAACAGAGAAGACCAAGCAGCGTTCTCTGGGTCTGTAAAGTAAAGCAAATGGGGTATTTTCATGTCAACATCTAACATACAGTCTATGGGGAAGAACCGTTTACATCCTTCCATTAAACAAGACAATGCCCACAAAGTATTTCAAAGTAAACATTCAAGCATCAGGCCAACAGATGTCGTGTCACAAACCCCTAGATAACCTGGCTTTAAAATAAGCAACACCTCAAGTCTCAATTTTGTAGTTACGCAATACTTCCCCAGGGATTCAACGGCACCTTCACACCTCATGGCCAGCACTTGACACCCTTTCCCGCATGCACACCTTCCATCTTACACCGTAAAGGGTAAATGTCAGCTTTAACTCAATTTCTCAACTCACGAGCAGGACGTGTCACATCCCCTTTACCATATAATTAAATCTCCCAAAAGTCAGCAAAAGCACACCGAAGATATCCTCAAAATGAAAATCACAAGAGAGTTATACGATTTCCAGCAGGTAAAGAAAGAAAAGTAATTACCTATTCATCTCACCTCCTCGCTCACCTTTTCATTGTGCAACACCGTCTCCTTTTTCCTGTCTGGAGACCAACAGGCAGACCTCTCTCGACTTGACTGCTCTTTTTATCCGGGATTGAAATGTGGCGGCACGGAGCTTTGCCCTTAAAAGAGTGGAGGTTTTTGGAAAATCCACTTGCAGGCAGGGGGCATACAGATAGTTTCTTGCACTGAAAGCCTCTGGGCACCAATGAAGTATTAGGTCTCCCTGATGTGATGTTTTAAATATGCAAGGACCAGTCAATAAGAGGATATAGTGCCTTAGTCAACATGCATGCATGAGGAGTTGTCTACTTCCTGTAAAAATGTCCATGTCGAACGCAGTGATTCATCTTTCCAATAGAGAAACGCCAGAAGATAAATGAAGGGGTTATGGTGAAGGTGCCCTTGAGAGATGTGTGTGTGTGTGTGTGTGTGTGTGTATAACCCAGCGGGTGAGACAAGGAAGTACAGGGAGGTTTTGATGTCTCCCACATATAAACCATGATTAACACAGTTAGGTTTCCGAGATCCGAGCGCCGCCCAGAAACGGTGTTTGAATGCACTGGTGCAAGAACAAAAAGGCCGCTCCATACCCCCGCACCACGTGTCTTTTACCATGCCGTGTTACAAATCATTAAGCTCTATTCAGCAAAAATAGCTCTCACTTCAAAACAATTAGAGTGCAATGACACAAACCCTTGATGAGAGTGGCGCCGTTAGTTAACAGGACGGATAATGATACAGATGATTTATGCGGAGACTTATGCGAGCCACACTTTTTTCCAACAAAAGCCAATTGACCCCCGTCCCACCCCCACCCCAACACCCACACTTGCGTGATTGAACCGCGGCGTAATCTGTCATTCAGTGTCGTGCACTGCCAAGATTTCATTACAATAGGAACTAATGTGAGAAAAAGCAATTATTCCACTCCCATAATGCACTACTTCAGCACAACGGTGACCTTTTCCGTCTGTGATTGTTCATTTTCAAAAAGTGTTCTCGGCAGTGAATATACATGAATATCAACACTCTGAGGACAGAATATTTAATATCAGCTCTCGCCTCTTTTTTAAGGCGTTCTATGGGGAAGGTAACAAAACTAATTTAAGTTTCTAAAATCAAAAAACAATGTATGCTATTAAACCTTTTGAACATCAATCAATTCACAGCTGTTTAAAGCAGGATGTGGCATGTTTATAAGCTATATTTTCTTGGCAAACCTGACATTGGATAACATTTTTTAATTGTAAATATGGCTTTAACTAAGGATTATTTTCTAGATAAATAATTTGGTCTATTACATTTGTGGGAAAGTATGGAAACATTTCTGTCTCTTTGAAGGAAGAGACTGAGATATCCAAAGTTTACATGGGACCTTTAAGTAAAGTGGCATGTATACCTAAATGGGTCAAAGCAGGTTATAATTCACTTGATTGTATCGCTGACATTCAGCTCCTTTAAAAAAATCTATCATCTTATTAAGTGTGCAACAGTTACAATGTATGTAAAGTTAATGGAAACACAATAATTGACAACATTCTTAATAAAATGCATTGATTCATGATGTGACACAATGTTTTTGAATTTGGCATTTAGGATAACACGACTTGCTTTTAAATTACAATGAGCAAACAAATAGAACTGAAAGTTATTTTGTAAATGTTTTTCACACATGGTTGAGTTTTCTTATGACGAGGCGATTGATTTTCCCTTTCTATAAGTAAAGAGTCCGGTTATTCCTAGTAAACCAACTAAAAACTGTCTTATTTTACCAACATTTTTGAAGAGTAAAATAAGTATGTTTGTTTTCCACACCCCTGAGATTACTGCTGACATAATAGACTATGTATACAAGGAAAATAAATCAGATCTGACCTCAATAGAAGTGCCACACTGACCAAATGGGGTCATATCACTCTGGAAACCGTGACGACCCATCTTCTATCACTGCAGAATTGCATCTCTCTATATCGCATAGTTTAGTATCTCCCGGGAAATTAACCCTACATGTTTGAAGTGGAATAGAGGTGAAGAAACTGTTTCCTCGAACCCCCGCAACTTGACTGGAAAACATTTAATGCATTTCTAAAACATCCATCAGTTAATAATGAATGTGGCACCGAGGGGGGGGGTATCAAAGTTTCTCACAAGGGCAATCAAACACTTCTGTTTAACTTTTAAGCAGGCGCTGCGATCTGGCCAGTTAAAGGCGATAGAGGAAGTGGATGCTTTTAGATGTAGTTCTAACCGTGTCTGAACTCGGATCTTCCCCTCAGTGTTTGCGCTCCCCCTCACTACGCAACCTCCCTTTTTCTCATTCTCCTCTTTCTTTGTTTGATTTCTCGGAGCTTGTCATCCCAGGCCCCGGCTTGTCCAAGAGACTCAGAGCCATTAAATATTCATCCGCTCTCATCAATTGCTCCCACAGTCCTTTTGGAAGGAGGCGGGAAAAAATGACATTGAATTATTCAGGGCCACAATCAGGGCTATTTCTGGAGACTGCCTCGACTTAGATGAGATGGCACAGCGGGCACCAGGGTGTGTGTGTTTTGATGTGTTGGCTACGTTTACTTCATGTCCATCGTCAGCTGTCATAATTACAGGCATTACGCCATTACGTGGGGGGTTATCGAATGCCTACTTTTCTCCCGAATACAATTTGCCATCGCTGATGCACGGCCGGAACGCCTTCAAACGGATCAGCTAACTGCTATATGATGTTCCGCGGGAAGATTTGTTTTATCTTATGCATGGATAAGGAGCGCGAGAAAGAAGAACACACGGATTAAAGCTTTCTGTACCCCCTTTAGTCCAAGCGTAAAGCAGAAAGGTTTGATCATGCGAGGAGCAGAGGGCGAGTGATGTCACACAAGTAAACTTCACATAGCACAAGAAAGAACTTTTGTACAAAAAAAAACATCCTTCACCATCCAGTTTCAAGAAGCTCATGTAAAATGGACAGATTGCAGATTATTTTCCTTTGAAGGCCATGGAGGAAGGACGAGTGGAAAAGCAGGAAAGGGAAAACATCTCAATTGGAGTGAGGAGGGGTTTTCTACGCATAAAGGTTCACTGAAATCCTACTTCCATGGCCAAAGATAGTAACATCTGAGACTAATTCGGCCAATAAAAGCGTCACTTACAGATAAGCATTGAGCTCATTATTCGGAGAGGAT
Source organism: Gobionotothen gibberifrons (assembly GCA_943591055.1). Lineage (NCBI taxonomy): Eukaryota > Metazoa > Chordata > Actinopteri > Perciformes > Nototheniidae > Gobionotothen > Gobionotothen gibberifrons. Next base: position 567,050 of record CALSBZ010044932.1, on the reverse strand, counting down.
AAGAATGGGCAGCAGAGTGTGAAATGTGGCGAAAGGAGAGTGTACCTCAGGGCTGTACTCACAACTAAGGTGAACACAATAATAACTCACACTCTGTAGTAGCTCTATCTCAGCCCTAGATCATGGTTCGTATAAGTTGCGGCCTTCATCAGCAAGTCTTCCAAGGCTGTTAATTACTCCAAATAACCTTTTGAAAATAAACAAATTGCTCTGTTTTGTATCCCGTTTCCAAACTGTATAACAAAAACCAAACACCCTGTTAATGAAAGCGCTTCAATTCAATCATCCAAGGACGTTTGCTATTCAGCATTGTTGCATAAGGTACAATCATCATATCAATGTTGGATTGACATTCATGTGTAAGTGCTGCTGTTTTTTTTCAACCAATAGCTCATTTAGAAATGAACCGTTTCAGGTTTTTTTACATTTGAATAGACCATAGAAAATATTCAAAGTGCTCCCATTCAATAGAAGCTGCAACCCCCGCCGAGCAGAAACCGATACCTATTCACTGCAGTTCATTCCATTTATTCATCGCTTAAACATATTTACAGCCAGGACAGAATAGTCTACCTTTTGCAGCATTCTAAACATGACAGTTACAGCTTGCTAATATCATTTAGTTTTGATGTGCTGTCAGAAATAATGTTTAAATAGGTAGAGGTAAGTGTCAGGAGCTATTATGTGCTATATTTCATCCTTCTGCTGCTATTAATGTCCGCTATAGAGCCAATTATTTAAATGTAACCTTCTTGTGCCAAAGGTTATGCACAGGTCAAAGATTCTTCTTCTATGGTGGACATCATAGGATTGGCGATACCATCTGTGAGTGTCAAAGGGAGGTCATTCAACGTCCCCGAGTGATAAAACCCCCCAATCAGGCCCAGAAGAGCCAGTACCCCCTTTCTATTTGGAGCCGCCCACCCCCGGCCCTGAGTAATGAAAACAATTAACATCTCTAATTACCATCCTAAATCAGCGCTCAACACGCTACCCATTGATTTTGATAGACCGCCTGAGTTACGAGCTGCTCCCAATCGAACAGCGTAGCGCATAAAAGACTTTACTGCAGGGCGATTGAGCCTGGCAGCCTCTCGCGGGGTAAATAAATCTCAGGAATATGGGCACGGAAAGCCATGTCGTCAAGTCAAAAAAAAAAGTTCCGTGGGGGACACTCATGCTAAAGATAATCGCCCTGAGGTAATGGCGCAATTGCTCAATCCAGCTCATCCGCGGCATTCATCATTCCATTTGTAAATACCACGTTGGCTGATGAATACAGGTATTAATTATGAGAGTGAGCTGAGCCGGGCTGATAGGAGATTTTTTGTGTTCCACTTTGCTGACAGGAGATTCTCAGCAGGAGGCTAAACCGTACATGCCTAGCGGAAAAATAAACATAGCTAAAAAACACCTGCCTGTCAAATCTGCTGTGGCCCTCAACCAAACGATGAAACGTGGCTCTATTTGTAACCAAGACGACGGAGCATCAATGTTTAACACACTGCATCAAGACTGTTTTATTAAAGGAGCACTAGTGTTGTATTAAGAAGATGAATAAGATAAAGAAAGGGATATGTTTTCCTCGGGAGGAGAAGAGTCAGCTGGGGACAAAGGCAGAGAAAAGGAGGAAAGGGCAAAGTCTCTTCTCTCCTGTTATTTCTTCATCCTGGTGTGTTGTGGGGGAGATGTAGCCGAGACAAGAGAAATGTTAACTCGCCTGTACTTTGGAATAACAATACCCTGCGCTGACAGGCAGATAGCTGGTGACAAAGCCTCCCCTGACTGAGGCACGCAGCAGAGGGATACAAAATGAGCCGGCGCCTGTCCCCCCGGCGTGACCCAACCTCGGCTGGCATTGTGCGCAAACACATGCACGAGAGCTGGAAAACAAATAACACGTATAGCAGCATGCCCCGATGACTTTTCTCAGACAAATGCACAAAGCATGAACACCTACGTGCCTATAAAAAGCTTATACCTCCCAACCTGTGCCTCTTGCTTTTGCCGCCTTTGATCAGATGCAGGCAGAACGCTCTTGACAGGATTAAGGTGTTTGCAGTAGAGCAAACTGACACCATTGGAAAGGGATGTCACTATTTCAGGTGTTTAGTAGATAATATCAATGCCAACACAAGATTCGATACCAAATAAATGATACCTTTGCATTAGTAGATTACATTAAGCAATATGTGGCTAATTAGAGCTAGTTTTACGTTTTTCTTGCCAAAAACAAAATGTTACGTTGAACACAGCATGATCAACTCATAAATCACCATCAGCACATATCATTGTTTTACGAAATAGTTCTTGAACGCATCATAATGTAACTCAATGGAACCTCCTCATGCAGCTGTTCCATTATTTAAGTATGACTTTGCTGACAGCTAACATTAGCTAGCTTTTTTTCTGCCAATATCCACACGAATTTACGTGATACAATAAGGCATTTTACAATTAAACTTTAAGGCATTTTACAATTAAACTTTACGGTTTTTTTCTGTTCAGTTCAGTTGGTCAGTCGCTAAGCGATAAATCCCTTTTGTCGCGGGAAGGATCTCTGATTATCCAAAACACATATTCAAGAGTCCCAGGGACAACGGGACACCCTAACCCTTGAGCTACAGAGTGCCTACAGTAACTGCGGTACAGTATAAATAAGAGTACCATTACATTTTCTGAAATTGCCACCAAATGAGTACCCAGGTATCAGTTCTGGACATGATATCCCTGCTATAACCCATCAATGGATCACTGTCCTCACCTGATCTCCCTCACAGCGTAGCAGACAAAGACAATAGCAATAGACATGAGTGATGTCATTTCCCTCTGGGGAAAAAAGAGAGGCGATGAGTCTTGCTGCTTTGACCGCAAAAAGGAAAATAATTGGATTACTGTGGAGAGTAAAAGTATGGTGTCCCCAACTTGTATAGAGAGAGGGGGGATATAATAAGGCTGCAACAGACAAACACACTGACCAAGATATGCTTTCAAGGAGAATGAATGTTGAGTAAGAATACAAGGAGCACTCACTCTAGAGCTTCCCACAACTTTCAATGACAGTCAACTTTGCATAAAATACAGGAAATACAACTATGGGAAGTCATGTAGGTAACAGCTATCTATACTTTGCTGACATGGTGGAATATACATGCTTAGGGTTGTTTGGAGGGTCAGTGCCTTACTCACAGAGAATAAGGGCTCTACAATGATAGTCGTTGACCCGGAATTAGTGATTTAAATTAGGAAGGTCCCCTCTGAATGATATTATAATGTAAAGGTAATAATGAATGTGGTTGCAAACACTGAGGTCAAGGGTGTTCCATGAATCTAAATATATTTATAGGACTTATTCATTGTTCATCAGAAACTAACCAACTGATAAGCGACATCCTTTGGATTGCTCTTGTATCACAGCAAATACGCAGTTTACAAAGACTTATATGGCGTAGTCTATTTTCTCATGTTTTTGGGAACACCACAAATGTTTTTTTTAGTGTTACTAGCTAATGCCTTAGCTAATGCCCCTTGCATTTGGAAACAATGCTCCATTGCTAGGGTGTTGGACCTATTTGATTGAGCATTGGGTTACAAAGTGTTGCTAGTCAATATATAATTGGACTCCAAGTATTGATAATTTATTATACAAATAATAAGCAAGAAAATGTAAACTTTTTGGGAAAGGTTGTCCACTAGATGGTGCCGAGTTTTGTTGTGGGCAGGTCATGGGTATTGGCAGGAATTAGGTCCAAACAAGGATGAAGACAAACTGCATTATTAGAAGTTGACTATAGGCCATAAATCAAATCATTACAAGACTCGACATATAGAAAATTGTTTAAAATGGTGCCGTGACTTAAGCCTTGTGGTCATATCACATCGCGGGGCTTACTTTTCTAAGTCTAAAAAAAAACCTTCACACTCATTTTAATTACATAACTAGTATGTTCTTTTATAAAACGTACTTTGAAAATCCAACTGTTTTGTTTAACAGACTCATATTTGCTAAGCACAACAGTTGATAGTCTATGATTTGATATTAGGTGGGAGTCTGCTGCTGGAAATCTTACAAGAGTGTCTTGAATGGGTAAAATGGAGGGGCTTTTGATCAAAAACAGCCAAGTAAACAGCCTGGAGCGGTAGAAAATGTTGGCTCCATAAAGCCAGCGGCAGAGAAAAAAATGCCAATGACAACCCCACACAAAGAGCTCCATCAACAAACAATATCATAAAAAGGGAATTTCATTGAGGGATGGAAGATTGAAAAAAGATAAGAAAAACAGCAGCATTTTTCTTTTGATAGGACCTTTTCCAACAGCCGAAAACAAGTTCAACCTTATTAGGGGTACAAATGAAAATGTATTATTTGATGTCTTGATAAAATAGCCTGTTATAGGGTCAAGAATGCAGTTTTACAAGTATGGGCAGAAACTGCAGAAAGACTAGAGCCGTAAAAGCCATGGTTGTAGCTGTCCAACCTTCCCTCCCACGAGCCTCCAAACTTAACAGCTGGATTGGAAATCATCCAGCAATTCAAACCAGCCACTGTTTGATTCTGATGTGGACGCAGGTGCCGAAAACACAATCCGATCCCTGCCAGACGAGATATCTGTAATAGACTGAAACAATAGACGCGCAGAGTCAATGAAACAGCCGCATTAGGTTTGTCCTTGTCGCAATCACATCAGTCTGGATGGTGCTGACTAGAGAAGAGCGTCTTTTTCTTATGTGAGCTTGGCTGGCACATCATCAAAGTATGTGTGTAAGCCCTCTATCAAGGTTTCGCTAATACAGCCTTTTCAATGGGGATTAATTTAGTTGTGCCGATTACAGCTGTCATGTCATGTCAAACTATAACCACTATGTTTGGCTTTAAGGGAAGATCAAGCCAAGAAAGAGGTAATACTTTTGCAAAGTAATGACTGTTTGTAACATAGTGAGCAATTGTATAACAGTATTGAAAAGTAACTATGAATTTTTATACTATTTTTCTCCTCTACCAAACAAAATTCTAAATTATACTACGGTTGGACTATCCCTTTAAAGAGAGTCTTTATCGGCCACATGCTGTTTATCAGCAGACCAATGGATTAGTCTAACCCTCACACCTCATCCAAAATTAGAGTGTAGAGTGGATTTCAAAATGGCCTGCCATGTCCAGTTCATGAACGTCAGTGGAAAGTTAAAATTGGACTGGCACACACACGGACGCCCAAATCCCCTACGCCGTTGTTTGTACATTTTGTGCAGTTACTGGGCAACGAAAGAAACTTTCGAGGGTCGGCCTGCCTTAGTCTTCACAATGGGCAAAGTTGATGTTGGTCGTTAGGAGCTGGTGATCACGTGTACAGCAACACACAAGCGCTTTAGTGTTTTGTGTCCTCAGTGTATGTAACCTTGGTGTAACCTCATTTTGATTTAGCCCGTGTTGTTGCTACAAAACATGTTTGCTCTCAGTCCTTGGTGCTCAGTGCAATTGTCATAAAAAGGACACAAGGACAAGAGCAGCTCAGATTGTATCCTTTCTATCGCTGAGGAGCAGGGTAGAAATACTGTTCTGTGCAGCGAGGTGCCCTAAACTTCCAATCCATCTTGAAAGGAGAGTCGTGAATAAAAAGAAAAAAAACAATAACCTTGAACTGAATCGATGCGGCCCCAAATCAAATCAACATTTTCAAAAACTTCACTTCAAAATTTGGAAATTGATTACTTGGCCTTCCTGTGGCTCCACAAATTGGCTCCGGAGCAGAGGGGGAAATCGTGTTACAATTAGTCTTGTATAGAGGTGGGCCCAGCTGCTGCAATATGAACCTTGGTTTATGAGAGCAGCTGCGGCCAGAGTGGGGGAGAGAACATTGAGAGACTACCACCATGCCCTCACCTATTGGAGGAATGTCTACAGCCAAAAGGATCAAGGAAAAAATAACCACTACAGCACCATCAATATCTGCCAAGTATTGATCTAGCACCACCTCTGGCTCTCTCGAAACCAAATAAACAAGTATCTCCTTCTCTGTAAAGTCCTTTCTTTCCTAGTTAAACGTGTGTATAATGTTGTTTGTATACACTAGTGGCAGTATAAAATAGACACAATCACATAAAAAGACTCATTCCTTGGTGCCTACTCCCCCTCCCCCCTTCAGTTGTTCAACAGCTGACAGGGTCCAGCAGGTGGCACATGGCGGTTCGTGTTGAGTGTATGCGTGCGTAGTTAAAAATACCTTGACCCTGACAGTAGCCCGAAGACTCCTCGCATAGCAGAGATAGTCTACCGGGTGCCCCCCCACTGCGCCTCCTCCTTTCTAGTGAATGCCTGGTTTGTACACAACATTCACGCGTGCTTGGACTGTGAGAGAGGTTATTTCTGATGTTGTAAGGAAACGCTTCCAGTAGCTAAAAGTCCAATTAACCTGCAGACCAATCTATTCAATAGCCTAAGAATTATACGGCAGGTAAGAGTATTAACGGAGAGAACGCAGGGCAGAGGCGCATTGGCTGGTATGCTACTCCAACCCTAACCCTGCATCCTTTAGCTTTGATTCTGACGTTTAAAAATATTTTATTAACAGGCTGTTCTAGCACTAGGCGAAATGGCTGACACAAGAGGGAAGGCTATGATAAGATTCCATCACTAGCATGTGTTTGAAAGTCGACCTGTTACATGATCCCTGTGCATTATTGAGGAATTGTTTAACATTTTAAAACACAAGCCACATTTAATAGTTTGTTGCTTGGAAAGAAAAGGATTGACACTTACTCCGAGGGATTGAACCTTTTCTTTGTTCGGATAATACATTCTTATAAGTGTTGAATATTTAATATTATATCGCCTACTCTGCCAGAATGAACAAGACCACACATATTAAATGCATTGTTTGGGCATAAAGCACACCTTTTAAGACTGGATCCTACAACAGTATAAACATGTAACTTATTAACCATTTGAGGGGGATTTAATGCGTCTAGACAGATGCCAACTCAAAGGCAAAAGGAGCTTAGATCGTCTTAGTACACCCGAGAGTACAGAGGGCAGTCCATCTAAAATTTGGACACACAGCATAAGACTTTGGGCCCGTTTTAGCATTCCACACAAGTTTTTAACATCCAAGACGAAATCCCCTCGGGGCCGACAGGGTGAACGGCGGTGGTGACCGTGGCATGTTAAGTCTAAGCAGGTCAGAGCGGAAGTTTGAACCATCCCAGACATCAAGAGCTTTTGAAATGTTTCATTCAACAGTGAGGACAGTGGTAAGAAGGTACTGCCAAAAATATAGACCCTCTACACAACTTAACAAACCGGATGTGATAACTGATCTTACAGACTGCTCGACGCTACACATTTGGCATCTAGCCTTTTTAAATATGTAGCTGCCTTTAGATGATAAGAAATATGCAAGGGCGGAGAGCATATGTATACAGCATCAAATGATATATGTCATCTTGTTTGATTGTAGTGGAAATAAGCTGCAATTCTATAGAAGGTGCAAATCCATTTTTTGACCTTTTGACCAGACTCGCTGTGTCCCTGTTTCCAGTTGTTATGCTAAGCTAATTCTAACTCTCAGTTCTCTCTCCATTAAAGCCAATAAACATACGTTTCAAAATGTCAATCTTGTTCTTTGTAAACTAAAAGGTTTAAAAGAGCCCTTTACTTGCAGTTTGTCTGGAAAATGACAAGGAGAACCGGATGCAATTGAAGCTCAAGGATTGCAGGTTTGTATGGGAAATATAATAATATATCTTTCTAAGACGTAAGGGCCCGCTGCAGCCACATAAATCACTATGTTAGAGCCCGGTTCCTGCTGCAGCTGTGGCACTTTGCCGTGACAGTGAGTGGTGCTCTGTAAGCACTTAGCAAGGCAGGTCTTAGACATCTCCCTCCTCTAGAAACAATGGAGCTTTGCGGGAAGAGACAACAAGAAGGGCGTCCGATGTCTATTTTAATGCGCGGTGATAAACACGCTGACAGCGTTGTCGGGGGTGGCGCCCTTGTTGCTTTCCTCTCCGCTGTTCCTTCTCCGTATCTCATCTTCTCTGCTCTGCCGTCGCAAGGTGACGGGTCCGCGGCTGTGACACATGTAGAGTGTATCTGTCACAGGACAAAAAGGCAATCGGTGCAGCCATCCGCCCCAATATGGAGGCACTTTTCGCCTCCTTGTCACCGGTGCGAGGAGGGCGACGATCAGGGGAAGCTGTCTCCTTCCTCCGCACACATGACATAACAAGTGCTCTCTTGCTCTTTCCTTTCATTCCCGGCTTCTTTGCTACCGTTTCTCTTTCTTAGAGTGGGATCAGAAAGGGAAATACGCATCGAAGAGTGTAGATTTGTGTCCCTGAGAGACAGGAATAGGAAAATGTAATATTGGAAATAAACAACAATGCAAATTCAGATCAGGTCTGGGACAAACTGATCAAGTGACCACGCTTTAATAACACGACTCATACAGCGATACACATGTAGCGATCGCAATAACTTTGGCCATGTATGAAAGGATGTTGCCATGCGGGGGCATTCACATAATACCGAATAATAAATAAAGCAAATAAATAAGAATTGGGAAGGGTACTGAGAATATGTGAGGTGCAAGGCTTCCCACCTCTTCTGCTTTGGAAAGCACAACACCTTGATGACCTCTGTCTGAGAATGAGGGGAGGACAGGAGGAGGGGTGGAAGGGGGGATGTGACTCACTCACGGACTGAAAACATTATTTTTATTCACAGAACGGCCTGGCTTGAAGATGTATTTTCTTGATTAAGTCGAGGCTATTTTTGAGCGTCCTGTGAGTCACAAGTGAGGGTACAGCAGGTGCAAAACAGTGACAGTTAATTAAGATATTAAGCATTATTTTCATCTCAGTGAATGCCCATTTTGTGGGAAAAAATTTCAATTTACTGACATGGAGCTGCGAGATGAATTTCCCTATAGCCTTCTTTTCCAATGTGCGTCAGGGCCCGGCGGTGCAGTTTGGCCATAGATAGACAGCTCACATCACATCACATCACATATAGACCCTGCCAGATCCCCCAGGAGCCCCATGGGGGAACAGGGGAGGCTTATCAAAGGCTCGGTCTAAAGAGGGGTGATGGGAGAGGCGAATCAAACGCACTCCCGCTGGAACGAGGGAGTTTGTGTGACCAGCTTTCTGCCCGTTCGGTGCCAGGTTTGCCTCTCTGTTAATATTGTTCTCTCTCTTTATCCTGGGCTCCATTTGAAGCCGCAGTAAACACAGGTGTTACTGCCTTTACTCCAGGGGCCCCCTGCTCTCGCCGGGATATTGGAACGACTCCTGCAAAAGTTCTTATTTCTGTTTTACCGCTGCTGTTGTTGCTCGCCACCTGTCTGTGTGGGGACCATTTCTGAGTATCCTACCCCCCCTCGCAACACACACTTTTACTGTTCCACAGTTTGAGTGACTTACTTAACTGTCTTTTACTGTCCAGCTGTCACAATGTAGGGGAGAGAGGCCTTCAGCTGTTAACATATAGAGCAGTGATGAGTGCATGGGGTTTGTTTGCCCTGGATTTCGACTACCAGGCTACATACTGCCTGAAAAGCATTGTTACAGCCACCTTTCATTACACAAATGACAGAGGAAATTAACTTCACCCTAACTCTTCGCAAGAGCAAATAAGCATATTTCCCAAATCATATTTACGACATTTATAAGAGGCGATTTAATAGTTTTTTTGGGAAGCTATATTTCAGACATCTTCTGAAATGGTTGTGGTTTAAACTGTGAAGGCAAAATTATTCATCTTTACCGACTTCCATTGATTTCTAAATGTTATGTTCAGGGAACAAAATTGAAAACCAATCAAAAATAGTTTCCGGCTAATATAAAAAAGTGATAAAAGTTGAACCAGCCATTTTCCTTGATTTACTGTTCATAATGGCAAATGCTATACTCTATATGCCAAACTAAGTCATGCCAAGTTGAGAGAGGGGGTATCCAAGGGCTCCAACTGTGTGTGTGCATGTTCAGGTGCCAGCACTGAGGCTTGGCTCGAAGCAGGTTTAGTGCCACCAAGAGGGGCAGGTGCACTGGGGCATTGTCCATCTGGCCATAGTGGGCAGGACAGGTGCTACCTGTCAGCGGTTAGAGAGGAAGGGGGACTCACTCGGAGTTCATTGATGTATAATTAAGAAGGAAAGAAGCAGGCTGAATCCCTCAGAAGGCGAAATAATGAAAAGGTTTGTAATCTGTCACATGTGATCATGTGTTATACCCTCGTGAAAGCTCACATAGTGGCAAACACAATCTGCCATGCCTTTACCTGTGAATACAGCCAATACACATATCACCTCATTACAACGGCCCTGTCAGGCAGGCAGATTTATCCGACGCAATATGGGGAAACAGGCAGACGGTGAGAGTCGTTAGCTCGGAAACTCCAGAAAAAAACTACCTAGTGTGGAACAGCAGAGCTCGACAAAACTGGACATTAAATTGCCAATCAGCAGGAAAAACCCACCTCGCTCCATGCGGCTCACACACACCTGTACGCTGACTTTGTCAACCTTTGCCCCGTCAGTCTGTCAATTTGTGCTGCACCTCTCCATTAGGTGGGTGCTGACGTGGCAACTCCTGGCCCTGCAAACAATGTTGATGCTCATCATTGCTGCTAACAGATTTTCTGCTGGACCACTCTTAACCTGGAGAGCCAGTTTGCCAGAGTTATTTTCTCACTTCATTACGTTGCAAATAGAAAAACAACAGTGCTTTGCACATTGCACCACTGCTACAAGTGAGTTGGCAGCAGTCATGCATTGTTGTGACTGCTTGTCTTCCCGGGCTATTTCCAGGACTACTTTAAACTACGTTACAGTCAATCGTGAGTGGTTCCGTGAATACATATTGCTGCCAGATGCACGAAGGCGCCGCCCTCCGACTCGTGATGCAATCTCAATCTATCTTCCAGGGGACTGAAACAGACACGGTGCTATCAGCGTGTATCATTTCTGCCTCGCATCCATCAGCGAGCGGCTGTTCGCTAACCGCCAGCGAGCGCCCTGAGAGAGCGCCGCCACTTCCCCTTCCACTTGTGTGCGGTGGGCAGAGGCAGCGTGGCAATTTGCCGTTGATTGTTTCCCATTTTCCCTCAGCGAGTTCGAGCACGGACGCAGGCGGAGAACGGGAAAAGGGAGGAGTGGGAGGGGGGGGGAAACGATGACGGTTAAATAGAACACATACTGGACTAGCCCTCACACACACACCAAGGGAAGAGGCCATATGCCACAAAGGCCATTTTTCATCGTTATTATGCTTGGGCCCGGAGAGCTGAGTGCAAACACCACTGACCTCTAAAGCGGGTCACCATTACAGAGGGAACAAGCATGCGTGTGTGTTAGAATGTGATCGTATTGTTTGGGAGCGCTACGCGTGCCTCAGAGTTTGTGCAATAACTCATCCGTCTGCCCCGAAGAACGGAGCTATTCCTGCTCACATTCATTACCATCACCGTCAACATTACCTCCTCTATGACTGCCTTCAACTCCTCACCACCCAAGAATCTCACACACACCCACACACACACTCGCACACACACAGTTTGTTGTTCTGCAGGTCAGAGCCGCGTCCCAGAAGTGTGGACTCATTGGCAGGCAGCGTGAATAACAGGAATTGCAGGGAATACTAAGTCCAAAAAGGGAAGGTGTTATGCACCCTCGCACTATACATAGAACAAGGCCGAGGTCTTTACTCTGCTGTTTCGCATGCCGTGCTAATAAGATCTCGACCTGCGAGTAAAGCAGGGGTAAAATAAACTCTAAATAAAACAGGTTTTTTAAATGTGTGAATAATCCTGCTTCAAACCGAACGTAAATTACACTTTTCTATTCCAAAATGAACTAAAACACATAGCTAATATGCTTTAAAGGTTATTTTTGGTCCTTTACTGTATATGACAGATACATTGGAAAGGGGGAGGGGACTACACACAGTAATAACTCCGCTTTAGTACATGAGCTGCCCACATTTTATTTTTACGCAATTTAAGATCTTAGGATCCTCTGCCTGACAACATTTTAAGGGCTATCCCTTTAAATGTAAAAATGAAAACTTCAGGTGATTATTTCCCTGGGATCAAGGATTGTCCTCTCATGTGTTGCTATAAAAGGCAGCTACACTATTTGTAGGCTTTTTTTACAAGACTAATCCACTTAATAATTCATAACAGGAGCGGTAATTCCTTATCAGAGGATAAGCTTGAAGCACCTAACACGATACACGTAGCGACGGTTGGTTCGCTATCAAGGCTTTGGACAGGGACAAGTGTTCACAATGTGGGCTAAATATAAACCAGTGCCCAGTCCAAACGCGACCTATAGTGACCTGTGTCGCTGCAATAATAACCATGGAATGATTTGTTAGCATGTTTGCTAAATTGAACGGGAACATTATTTATTTTTTTCCATTGCAGTCCTTTGTTGTGCTGATAAACACACGCATTAGTTGCCAGGAGTTTTAAATGATGCCATATGGGAGGATATCTCTGTGTAAGGGTGTGTGTGTGTGTGTGTGTGTGTGTGTGTGTGTGTGTGTGTTCACAGTCGCAGCCAGCCCAGCAAGACTCCTTTCAAGTCGACAGCCAAATAAAGTTAAAGGCAGTTAGATAGTGAGAGAGGCACTCCGCCAGAGGTCACACCGCTTTGGATGATAATCTGTCTCTTACTTTTTCCACAGTTTTCATCCAGCCACCTTAAATGGAGATAGCTCACGGACGGGTTATTTATACCAGACTGTCTGCAGACCACGTGGAAAAAAAAAATATTGTTCTGACGATGATTTGCGACATCGGACACCAGATTGGAGCTCACGTTTCCTTTTTACTGGCCCTTCTGAGTTTCACCATAATAAACACACATTTCTGCTGATGTTATTACAGGACAGATCCCTACTCAAGCATTAATAAAGCAGAGAAAGCGTTCTGTAATCCACTTTTAATTTAAGGAGATACAAGAGCTTAGAGAAAACCACCTCAAACATCCCCGATAACAGGAAAGCAAGCCTGTGATTGACTGTGTATTCCACGGAGAGTCCACTAAGCAGCAAAACGCGATGCTCTCAAGATGATAAGTGCTTCAAGATAGAGAAAAAGAACAAATGAAATGTAAAAATTGAACCCGGAGGAACAATTGAAGCAAGAATAGTTGCGGTCGTTTGCAGCGATCCCTGCGGTGTGCATGAGCAATGCGATAAGGTTCATTTGGGGAGATGGTTTGCCATTCTTTTATCTAAATGTTATGGTTGCTGCTGCATTGTTTTTTTGCTGATTCATACTTGTTATTGCACAGGTTCAGTGAAATAAAAACAAGCTGCAGAGAGAAAATGGCCAGATAACAGGAGTCAAATGAGGCTAATAGACTTGTTGATGTTTGAATGTACTTGGATTCATGTAACCTAGGGTTGTCAATACACATAAAGAATTGTAGTTTTGATGTGTTTTACAGAATTAATTTAACTTATGACTTATTTAAGGCAACACGAGTACCCTCCCTATTATGCTTTTCGAGGTTTTCCCCCTGTAGTGTTATATAGTGTGCATGGAAAGCAGGGGTGTCAAACTCAATTTCATGGCGGGCCACATTCGCATAAAGGTTACACTCAAAGGGCCGGTTGTAACTATATAAATATATAATATATATATAAAATAATGTATTATTATAATTCATAATTTCCTCTGAATTGGATTATTATCGGATAGGATAATAACTTAGTAATTAACTACGTCTGAAAGCAGAAGTCCAGGGCAAATAATTGCAAGTCTCTTCAGTGGCATGTCACAAAACGAGATGCATTGTGGGACATTTAGTTTTTAGTTTTAGTTTATGGGCAACCTGCTTCTGTAAAGTGGCATGTGCTGCAACCGTATAATAAACGTATTATATTCTTTGCGATCTCTTGCAGGGCCACATAAAATGAAGTCGCGGGCCGGATTTGGCCCCCGGGCCTTGAGTTTGAGACCCCTGATGTAAAGGGTTCTGTAAAGGCTGAAATCCCTGTGTTCCCTCCAGAGGGAGTTTCTCTCAAAATGACATCTAATCCAAAACATAACAAGGACATATTCTACTTTTTGCAAACAGTGTGCATGTTGGTATATAATCTGTAAACAACTTGCTTTGAAAGAAAAGGGATTTATCGGGCTTTGTAAAACTTGAAAAGCTATTCACTTACCAAATAAGAAAATAATCAGAAGATTATTCCATAAAAGAAAAGCATATTAGTTGACACCCTCGTATAGACATTGCAACTATATCTTGCATTAAGATTCTACATTCGAGAAGTGGATAAATAATCAAATATTGTATCCGAAGGCCATTCTGCAGAATGAGTACTTGAGGGACAAACACAAGCCAAAACAAAGAAAAGCTGAGAAAAGCTCTCCATCAAATATACAGTGTTAAGCACAGAGGATAATCCACCCAGTCCAGCAGAGGCAACAGAACACACTGGAGTTCATAAAAATCAGATAATTAAAAAAGCAAGAGCCTCACTTCCCCCACTCTTTTAAACCCCTGCCATGTGCAACTGCAAATAAAAATCTCAGACAGCTATTAATAATTTATTTCCCTGATATCGACTCTTATTCCATTGTGTTTTTCGCAGCTCATTAGAAACTGTCCGGCTTGGCACAGTAATTGGTCAATAGGGGTGATAGATGACCGCCACGCATGAGCTCCTTGAAACCCTAGTGCGTGAGAGAATGAGAATAGCTCCTTCTTTTTTCTCTTTATTATGCAGGAGCGCTTCAGGGGGATTTATCCCAACACTATTCCTTTGTGGAGTGTCAGTAAATATATTTATTGAGTCAGGGGTGGGCTAAATTGGTCGATATTTGTATGATGGGACTGGCATCAAATCCATGTATGATTTGGGATAGAATCATCATGGTCTCATTGCAATGGAATCGTATTCGACACAGGGAATTCAAAGATATCTCCTTTCGCATTTTCCAGGATCCTAAGTCTCTCCAGGGTGAAAGATACTGCACATAATAATAATAAAAATGTTGTCAACATGGCTTTGGCAGAAATCAATGAGGAAACCTTGAACAACAACATGTTTCCTCGAAAACACACCTGAGTCCGGGAGGAATAACAAGCAGCTTCAAATAGAGAAAATAGAGAAGTACATGTCATATGTCATAAGACAAAAAGTATTCCAAACACGGCTGAATAACGAGACCAAACATTTGTGCATATCCATGGCGACTAGACCTCTCAGCGGGAAACTGTCCACAGTGAGCAAAAACACGCACACACACACACTCCGGGAGATGACACAGACGAGTACTTACAGTTCTGTTCAATCTATAAATTCCTCCCACTGAGCTGTGAGCTGCTGCCTGATGCTCCTCCATGTCATCCATCATGTCTCCACCCTCCCTTTGTCCCTCACCTCTTGTCCTCTAACATGATCCCAAGAGTGCGTGAGTGTGTTTGAGGGTGCGGTGACTTGTGACGGTTGGAGTCCTAACCTGGTCACTGTCCTAACACTTCCCACTGCCCCCAAACTCAATTAGCTCAAGCTTGAATGTGTCTGCCATTAATCTATCTTCACTACACATGTATGCATGCACATCACACTCGCGGGAAAAAAAAACATGGCCTCAGGTCAGAGCCACATGCCCAGCGGGGGCTGCCAGGGGCCAAGCTTTTGTCGTAAAGGAGGGCCCCGAGGTGGACAAAGAGCGAGCCAAACCCACGGAGGGCTCTGACCATCCGTCTTCTTAATGGCCCTGTCACAATTCATAATAGATTTTAATTCTATGTGCCCTGCGAGGGGAAAACGAGGCCTTTACGATCCGACGACGGCCAGAACAGCAGGATGTGGCCGGGGTCCAGAAACAGCGGCTCAGAGGAGAGCTGTTCACATGAGCCAGTGTTCGACTAACATGCAGCTTTGTGTTTATCAGGGCTTGGAAAGGTTCAGTTTCAATTCATTTACAAATACTTGTCCTATTGTGCCATAGAAAAAAATCCCATTATTGACTTATTTTTACGTGGAAAATCGCAAAGGACATTGATTTGACCGTTTGTCTGTAGCGGGATTACTGAAGTGGCCCAAAAAAACAGGAACTTTTTCACATTTTCTTTAACTTTGTGAGATATGACATTTGAACGGTGTTTCGAGCTCTCCGTCTGTACACACAAACGGAAAGATCAACAATAAAGTTGACTTTCACTTGACTTGAAGAAATGTGATTTGAGTATACAGATTTGGAACGAAAAGTGTAATAATCTTCCAGTGCACAGTGACATAATTAGACAAAATAAGAACTATAGAAATAATAATGTGGGTGCTAGAGTAGTTACAAATGTCTTGTTAGAAGCCAAAAATGTTCCAGAGTATTAGATAATCTAAAGGTGAAGTTAGTGTGCTCACAACAAGAAAGGAGGTGGAGCTTGGAGCATCTAAAGAAGTACATAACCACATCTATAACTTTAAAACTATACAGAATGGGCCATAACTTGTCAACAAAAGACTAGTAAGAATATAACTTATTCTTATTACCACAAACTCAGTATGCCGGAGGTCTTCACTATGGTCTGTCGCTGCAGGGAACATATGGTCTGCATCTTCACAGATTATGCTCTGGTCTAGCTCAGCTAAAAAAACACAAACATCAACTCTGTCAGCATCACGTTCAGTACCAAGCCAGTATGTGAGCAGTACTGACAATACTCTGCAATACTGACAATGTTCTCTTCACTTCACCTGTCTGTCTGTCTGCTAGTCTCAGGCGCTCCACTCTCAAGGCACACAACCACAAAAGTCTGCATCTTGTGGCTGATTGTGGGCAAAAACAAAACAGTTTTAGCTTGCTAACTGAAAGCAATGTTACAGGTCTAATTTAATTGTAACCATAACCCAACTACATATTAATACTACTATTAATTCCCCTGTAGCCTACCTTTGTAAAGGTTTACAATTAGCATTAGCAAGTGGCTTATCAACTTTAACATATCACTAGCATGGCTTTACCAATGTATGTAATGAGTTCATTTAGCATTAAATAAATATAAAAAAAGAATAATGAATGTCCATTAACTCTTGCTTCACGTAAGCACTTCATATTTTACTAAAGGTTAACAAAAATGAAATAAAAAACAAAGGTAACAAAGCAGAGCCTTACAACCCTAGTTTGATGCTAGCTATGCTACATGTTAGCATGCTAAAACGAGTTGCTAGTTCTTACAAAAACACCTTTTAGTGCAATTCAAATGCATTGGAATGTCCTGAATTTGACTTGTACTTTCCAGGAAATAATACGTTTGCATACAATAACGTTTTTACCAAATATTTATCAACATTTTACCAACCTCAAAAGTAAACACATAGTTGTTGTTATCTGTCAGCTTCTTAATGCTTCACCAGAACGCATGACCCCAAGCCATTACAAGCGTAGAGAACCACCTGCAGGTTAAACGATGTAATAGCATGTAATTATGATTTCAGTAGATTAACTCAGTCTGTAGTGTAATTAAATGTTAATTAATGTTTGAAATATGTAAATACATGAAGGTAACAAAACGTTTTTAGCTAATGTATGAATAGCATGCCTCATATTTTACAGACCTGTAGACTAACAGTAATATTATCTCAGTGTAGTTTGCTTGGCTAGCAACGTTAACATCATGGCTCAACTGAAAAACATACACATATAACAAATGTCCATAAATGGAAGACATGGTAAGAAATATGAATATGTAACACTAACCATGCTTACCTAATCCGCAAAATAGTAGTCAAATATAATCAGTTACAGCTCAAATAAACTGTGTCAAACTCTCAGTATGTGGCTTAATTTGTCACCCTACACCCTAATTTCAAGATTTTCAAACCAGGTAAGAATGTAGAAGTCAAATATTCTTAAAACTAGCTTAATCTTACACAATCAGCACTTGTTTCATTGCCTTGGTGAAATTAATTCACCATGAAGTGAAATTGTGAGATGCAGCAATAAAAAGTGCCCAGTGGGTCTCTGGGCATGGCTGTTCCTCAAAACAAGAGGACTCGCGTAGGATTGCAATATTAACAAACTTTGGCCAAGAGTTGAGCTGAAATACACTCCAAGTTCCCTGCATGCTCCAAAGCTGCCATCCCACTCAAATTCTCAAGATCAATGTGCTCAGAGAAGGAGGTGAGAGTAAATACTGGAAACAAGAAGAACAATGGCAGTGAATTGTTTAGTTTTTTTTTGTCGTGGGATCTTCTGAATTTGTGTGGAACTGCACCCGTGGGGCTTGAATGGATCACACGCAGAGAGCAAATTTAGCAACAAAATACACCCACATCATTGCAGTTAAACTCAAACCACCACTTGCATGTAAGAGAGATTTGGGAGAAAGTGGAAATAATGTTACATATCTACAGGGGGAAAGGGTTGTTTTTTCGCAACAGACATTTTCTCTAGTTTCTCAACTTTATACTCTGCAGCTGAATACTCTGCCTGGTTGTACTCTTGGCTGTCTTAGTTGCTGACTCACCTCTGCCTCCAGGCTCTGTACCAGCCAGCTGACCAGCAAGCTCTGTTGACAAATTGATATCTGATCTGTGCTGCAATTGGCGGGGGCGCAGACTATTCCAGTGTTTCGGCTGTCCACTGCCAACTCCGAACAGCTGAGGGATTAGCTGCGAGCTCTCTGAGGCAGAACGTGTATTGTTCATTGATGGGGCGAGGCGCACACGCTCCAAATCAGACTAATGGGGGAGAAAAGTCTGAAGTGTGTAGCGGGGGGACGAGGTAGCAGTGAGTTTCTGGCAGAGGAGGAGTGATAATCTGTGTGTGTGTGCTGAAAAATATGTATGTAATGTCTGGGTAAGTGTGTAAGACTGCAGCAGTGTGTGTGTGTGACCACTGGGTAGCCAGCTGGGTATAATGGAATGTAATGCATGTGGCAGTGCAGCTATTCTGGGTGCTTTCTCCCAGTGTGTGTGTGTGTGTAAGTGTATCATCAACATAGCAAAGGGGGTTCAGCTATTTCTAGGGGAGTCCGGATTCCTGGCATTAGTGCTATGTGTGTGTGTAACAATGTTTTCCATGTGTGACGGTTAAGGTCACTGTCACATACAGTAAAACCTAAACATACAACACACTGCAAAAAACACACTTAGAAAGGATCCTGCCTTATTTATTTGAAACATGTATTTTTTAATGATGTAGTATTGTTGCTGTGTAACCTCAGAGAGCTGTAGTATTTTTTTTTTATCCATATATTTTATGGTCCATATTATTTCTGTACAAGCATATAATTAACTTTTAATTAAGATTAAAGCAAAAAAGTCTCAGTGTGGAAAATTACAATCTCAAAGCCTCATCGTCTTAAAAAAATAGATTTTTCCACTTTTGTATAAAACAATGCCACTCTCGACAGAAAATATTACTTCTTTATGCCATTGTACGTAACACGTGATCAAATCTAAGTGATTCATGTATGTCCCTGACTTATTAAAGGAAAGATCATCTGTTATAAATTCACCAAAATACTTCAAATGAACTTCAACAGGATTTTTACCCATGTATCCTTGGGTATAATGTTCATTTTTTGAAGTGTACAGTTCAGGGTAATCTATCCAGGGCATCACCCTCCTACCTATTTCCAAAAATATCAGTAACCTTGTACTTATAGCGCACAAACATACTCTCTCTCTCAGTCCCTCTGGTAACCCCCATAAACATTGCTGTGAAGATGGTCACGGCACACTTTCCGTACACCGCGCTGCCCTATTTTCTACCACAATCTTTTCCCATCACCAGGCAATGCCTCCCCACACTGGTCCCATCTGTCAAAATGAAATTTGATAGACTCTTGAGTGGTGTGTCATATCATTTCGGTCCAGCGATTCTGCAGGAACAACCCTAACTCTTTTTTCCCCCTCAGTCAATGTCTGAAATATACGCCATTGGGAGAGTCTGATTTTGTGGGAGAAATAACATTTTGAAAGAAACCTGAAATGTATCTGTCAGAATCTCCAAAGCACACATGAGTCACTCCTTAAAGAAGTGTTGTGCAAGACAAGATCTAGGATGATTCACAAACATCAAGCTCCCCTTTCATGGCAGCAATCAATTTGTAAGAGCAGGTGTCCATCTTGTTCAAGTGCTTGTTACTCAGAAATAGTCATTAAAAATACATTTGTAATTGCGATTCAAGACAGAAGATATATAAAAACAAGGTAAAAATATAGTTCTGCTCTCCAGACCGTTTGGTTTCAGCTGGATTTCAAGACCTTTCACAAATCGAGATAAGATTCTGACAGAAGGCTTTTTTTCGCCCTGACACAGGAGCAAGCGAGGCATCGATCGGCGAGTTTGCGCAAACATGTGCCGTACATTTACAAGACCTTGACCGAGGCCTGTGTCCAACACGGGCAATTCCATTACTCACAGTCAGGGTTAAGGGTCATGCAGCGATCAATATGTGGAGGATGGAGTAACAGAGATAGAGAGTTGGATAAAAAGAGCCCACTGTGGCCCCACAAAGAAGGGTGGTGGAGAGAAAAACAAACGTACCTTGACCCTGCGGGAGTGAGGGGTCAGTTGTAGAAATGCCTGGTAGCGTGGGTACATTATTCAGGTTGCTGGCAGGTGAACAAGTACTCATAAGAGGAAATAGGTGGCAACATGACATAAGCTCTATAGAAGATGTCAAAGCACATTCAAAGTTCATTCAGTGGAACAAAATGTATCTTAGCCTTAATAATCATAGTTATATAACCTGACACAGGTGATTGACAGAACTATAAGACCAACTGCTAGCACCTAGCATCAATTAGCAATCATCCCACACCTTTCTGGAGACACATTATCCAAACTATGCCCACTTATAAAGCAAATTCACAACAGTCAGAAAGGCAATCAGCTTCTTAATAAATCAAAACTCCTCCACCATAGTAATTTACTGCAGTAGTTATCAGTACAAAACACAGCATTGACCTGCTGGCTTCATGACTCTTCTCCATGATAAAACTATTCATCAAGCAGCTGCTGATGATTAAAAGTGACTCGGGAGATTGCTTGCGCTCCACAAAGAACTTGAATCATATGTTCTTCCCCAAGTCAAAGTCAAATCCAGTTGTGAATACTATGTTGCTAAGCTTAAACAACGGTGGTTATTTTCTTAGTTAGTAGTTGGATATAAGTTATAATGACAGTATAAATGTTTGCTTGACTTTCCACAACAGAAAAGCATGTTCATAATTTCAATATTGAGCACAAGAGACAATACTAGCAAAAAATATAGGTTATTTTATTTTTCTTTCTGTAGCTTTAACAACATTTCTATTCATGTCCCTTGATTTGAATTTGACGTGGTGTGAATGTAAATGACTGGAGTCAATGCACTTGATGAAACTTGGAATGTATAAAGGTTGAAGTTAAAAGAAAATAGAAAAAGTTTCTGTTGAATTATTTTCGCAAGCATCTACACGCACTCATGTGTGAAAGCATGTTTGACACCATATCCCACCCTTCTCCCCGGGCGTCAGAAGCATTTTGCTTGATCATTTTTCTCCGCCCTCTGATGAAACGTCACATCGACTGGTGTGTGCTCTCCCGGAAATAATCGTCGTAGTATATTTACACTTTTGGAGAAAACAATTAT
The DNA here is from genome assembly GCA_943591055.1 of Gobionotothen gibberifrons. Taxonomy (NCBI): domain Eukaryota; kingdom Metazoa; phylum Chordata; class Actinopteri; order Perciformes; family Nototheniidae; genus Gobionotothen; species Gobionotothen gibberifrons. The sequence continues at coordinate 545,442 of CALSBZ010044932.1, read as the reverse complement.
CATAAATTACGAAATGTACGGCCCTCGAAGCTACGCTCTGGTACGCTTTGGTCGTGATAAAACAAATACACACTCTGGGCTTTTCTGTGTGTCCTGATGAAGTAGGAACAACAGGCGTTCCCTTTTTTGTGTTTCCGCGGAAGGCTCCTTGGTTTTTTAATGAAGTGCCGGCCGTTCCGAATGAGGACTCAATGAGGCGTGGGATGTGGCCTCTCAGTCCCTCCCCTCCCACGTTTTTTTTTGTCTCGTCCTCCCTCTCGTCTCTGTGCATTTGAACCTCTTGTACCCCTCATCTTTTAGAGGATTAGAATAAGGGCCATTACCCTCCGTCAGGGCCGTGCTTACAGCCACAATGGATGGGCTGTCTGGGTACCTTTTCTCTCTTTGTGCCCTCAGACAAATACACAACAATAATACAAGCTCATGCAAACAATCAAAGTACTATCCTTCATTTATTTCCTAAATGCTTATTCTCGATTTTAACACTTTTCCTCCCTGTGGTCTACAAGTCTGGGGCCCCTGTAGCCCTCTGACAGCCTTCAGCTCTATTCCCCGGGCCCCTGACAGCCTGAATAAAGACACAGCGAATACACACAAAAACACCACTTGCTGTCTTTGGGTAACACAGCTCACCACATTCCATAAAAAAAAGTCTATTTTGTCTGCCCTTCCGAGAAATAATCTGTATTTTGCTCTGAAATCAAGCAGCATGGGGGGGAGGCCACTTTTGTCTCAGGAGCCTTTTATGTCAGCAGATGCCTCCTGGGAAAATTGTGATTTCCCGTATTGGATTAAACGCACAGTGTGTCATTTTCTGCCACTCTTCTTAACAGGTTTGCTACTTTGAGTATTACAAGGAACCATTGGTGTGGTGTGTCCCAATGAAGCAGGTAAGGGAAAGAGTCATAAGCACTCCTTTTATAACCCACCTTTTTTTAGTAGCGCTTTGGAGAACTGCCTTTTTTGATGGGGCACTTAATTCCTCACCTGTTGTTGAGATCTTTGACGAGGGCCCTGGCTGCCACATTTAGCACCTGGTTTGAGATATCTTATAATCCTACCAGCAAAAGTTCTTGAATCAAGATAACATGCCAGCTTGCCCCCGTGTCACTTTAATTTCATACACAGCGTGAATAATGTTCTGCTAAAGTCACTTGGTGGACATTAAAGAGGGGGGCTTTGGGTATCGCCTTTGCTGTGTCCGACTCTAATTAAGCCTTCTTTACAAAACAAGACGCCGAGATAAAAAATGAAACGGCAGGGAGCCAAAGGAAAACTTGTGCATATCTTGGGCCAGGAGATGGACTGGACTTCAAAGTGTCTCAGTGAGAAAACGGGTTATCAGAAGTTCACAGACACCATCTCCCCTCTGTTTCACTTTCCCTCGCAATCCATCTCCCCCACACATCTCTCATTTCCGTCCCATGGGTCTTTTCTCCCTAATCTAGATTCCCACTGTCTTCCACATTACTGACATGTGCATCAATCACGCTTAAACACATGCCCTTCACCGTGCTCACTGTCAGCTGATGTATAGTGTGTGTAGAGCTGCCTGGGGTTCCCCGACCCCCTCCTAACCCCCTCCTCCTTAATCCCTCAAAAATGTCCAAATGGCTATGGAAATATTGTGTCACTCTGCGCTTAGGGATAGCCGCGAAAAACAAGCCGAGGATTAGCATATATTTCAATTGGTCTGTTATTTGAAAAACAACCGCGGGTGAACATGAGGGCATGCTTTTCTTGAGAAAGGAGGCCATGATCTTGAGTGCAGAGGTCAACAACTGGTAGACCTGAATTTCAACAGCATAAGTGTAATCACACTTAATCCAAAGTCTTACATTTCTCCTTCACTTCACGGTATGCGTGTTATTTCCCATGAGCTGTCTGGCCTTTAGCATCACTACACATTGTGAAAGTCTTTCTCCTTTTTATTCTCTCTTTCCCAAGCAAACAAGAGTCCAATGAGGGCAGAGATTAGCAGACGACGAGTGGATGAATTCATTTACTCCCAATGCCTCCCTTGAGTTTAAGTAACTCAGCTAAAACCCGCTCCTTTTTGTCACTCCTTTGAATAGCGTGGTAGCAAATGGTGAGACTCTATTGATGCACTGTGTGGTGTTAATTCGCTACAGCTTTTCAAAGGCAATTCAGGGAAACCTTTTCAGTTTTGGAGTTACGAATCACAGCACAGCAGTGAGCTTGGAAAACGGTAAAATGATATAATAATAAATGCTGACATTTTATGTAAATGCCACTGCAGCTTGGCAGACCATACATGTCTGGTTTCACTGTCAACTACAGCTTAATATCACTTTGTGTGAGGCACATGCTAAATCAGCTAACACTAGTCTCATCTTAACGCCAAAATAAGAAAAATACCATAAAATACTCAGAAGACTGACCAGGAAATTGAATAAGGTGTTTGACATGATTGAAAGCTTGAGAACAGCTGCTAATTGGACATTGTGGTTCATGTTTCTGAGTCAAAAACCAATGAGTACAGCGTATGCACGTTAGGACTTGCCAACATTGGAAAATAGGCATCCTACACGGCAGACATATTTGTTTTTGCACCAACTTTTTGTCAATATTTTCGTGCCTTCCTAGTGTGATATGGAGCACTTTAGAAATGAGGAAATGAGAAAACCCATAATGGGAAAGAAAGAAAGGAAGAATAATAGTAGATGGTTTAGTAAAATGCAGGGTTTCTGGCTGAATGAGACAACAAAAAGTGAGTGATAGTTCGTAGCTGACCTTCACCTTTCCAATAACAGACGTAATTGTCCGTATGCTAATGAAGCTCTTCTTAGCCGCAGCAGGAATGTGATGAGGAAGCTGCTTCAATGTAAATTATTAAAATGAAGGAAAGCGTTTAGCCATTCATTACATCCAATTCTGTCACCATGAAATAATCAATGCAGGCAAAAGCAGGTGTCTGTTATCACACAGCAGGTGTTAATTACGAAATGGCAGGTGTTTGTTTCCCGGTGACGGCCAATGAGCAGCGTCGGTGGCACGCTGCCATGCTGGAAGGAGGTTTCCGGGACATAATGAAGATGTGGGTTTATTGGAATTGGATGGATGAATGGATGGATGAATGCACACATTACCCTTTGTTCAACCAGCTTATTCGGAGCTGATAAACGGCAATAAAACAGCATAAGGAAAGTTTTAGATAAACAAGTTGAAAGTGGTTTATAAGGACAAGCAAACTTTTTACATCAAAGCAGCAAACATCAGGTAAACATCCTCGAAATGAAGCAAATATATTTCCTCTACTTGAGCAGACCTTGACACACTTCATTAATAGCATAGGACTGAACCGTGACAAACTGGATTTTACAGCTCTAATTCATTTGCAGGCAGCTTGAGTGCATAAATTCTGCGTAATTCATTGGTGACCTTAAGGACGAATAATAAGAACAAAAACGCACATTTCTGCCAATGTTTACAACAGCACAAATAATCATAAAGGGGCAACATAATGGCCTTGGGGATTAAAAAAAAAACATCTACAAATTGTAATGAATGATTCAATTGGTTGAATTATTGGGTATAATCCAGTCCGAAAGGTCACTGAGAGGTGACATGGAGCAAAACGTAATTGATGTCAAGCACACAATAGCTGCTGCATCTATTTGAGCTACAATAAAGACCATGGCATGTGTTAAACTTGACCAACCCAACAAAACCTGAGTGTTCTCGATTTAAGACCTGAGCCTTGCTTGTAGGAGCTATATTTTAACTTCATTTTAAGATTTCCCTTAAATATCTCAAGAGATTCTGGATGAATTAGAAGGGAATTTGGTGTAAATACCAGCATTGCAGTCGACTCTTAGACACGCAGCAAAGTAAAAAGATTTGAAGCCAAACCATCAAGCTGTATGACACCATATCACTTAATATAGCCTGATGCGTATGGATGCCTGTGGTATAAAAGGAAGAACGATGACCGCCCCATGGGATATGCGCTCCAACACGACAGCCTGCCATTCCTGCCCGCCCATATGTTGCTGTGCTTACTCCCCCCTGTTCCATCTATCTAATAATGGGAAGAAGATGAGAGAAAATGCCTCAGTGTCAATGGCCCAGCCACTGAGATTCCATTATTACAGCCATAAATCCTTCTCATACCCCCATCTCTGCACCCCACCCCCCTCCCTCCCTTTCCTCTCTCTCTTGCCATCTCCATGCTCAGATGACAAAACTTGAAACACACACCCAGGTGAAAGTGTTCAATTTAACGTCTTTGCAAAAAAGAACCGTCTATCACCACGTCAGCGACAAACTCCTCCACTCCCATGAGGCATATCTAAGTGCTGTCATTAAAGAGTGTGAGACGATATGTGCCATGTGTGTGGGGGGGGGGATTGTACCCGGGTTGGAGGGTGTTTTTGCAATTTTCACAGTTTATCTCGATTATTTTTTTCCAAAAGAGCGCCTATATTTACATTTTAATAGTGTACGTGTGCATGTGGATGCGCTTAAGTGTCGACAATGAAGCCCGTAATGAAGACCCATTACTCCATTCATCTCTTGAGGGAGGAGATACACCCTTCAGCAGCCCCAGATTTACAAGCGTGCTTCGTCACCAGCGGATGTGGTGCTCGATAGTTAATGTCTGACCTAATGGCACACACACACAGGCTTGTGGTGATAAAGAGGGGGCCCTCTGTGAACCCGATTAAACAATGGGTGAAATATCTGGAGCATGAAAAAGGAACCTGTCTCCCTGTCACAATCCAGCTGGAATGAAAGGGGGGGAGTGGAGAGGGTGAAGAAAGAGAGGATGGCACCTCACTCTCACTGTCGACTGTTTGTTGTTGATTGGCATTAAGTTCAATAGTGTGATTAATTAGGTGAGAAGGAAAGAGTGTGATACGGCCCACAGCAGTGATGTGAAGGCTTCACAGATAGCAAAAAAGAAGCGATAGGCAGTCAAATCACAGTTTATCTGTTCACGACGACTACTGTGAGTTTCTCATATGGGGGTGGAAGTAAACGCAGCGGCTGCTAACCTATCTGCTCTTGGAAAAGCAGAAAAAAAGTGAGACATTTCAAAGTCCACGCAGCAAATCCCGGGTCGAGTCCAAGTCATGCGACTGGAGTCCATATATCTGAAGCCAACCTCCTGGTTATTTTTGTATTTTTATTGCAAATGTCAGAACATCCGTGCTTTATAAACTGTCTCGGAATAAACTCATACTATTAGATTACCTAGTAGCACTAAGCATAGGCTGTCAAGTGTTTGAGCTAGCCTACAATGCTAACATTGATAAAGTCTTCAATAGTACAAATACAAAAGTATCAGCATCAAACATGCTTAAAACTGCTAATTTCATATTTTTGGATATATTTTTAGATTTAGATTTTTAGATGCATTAATGTGTTCATTACTTCTATGTTGTAACTTGCAACAAGGCGGAGCCTATTATTTTACTATAGGCATATTATATACTGCTGTGTAGCTTGTGAATTTCACCAAGGGATGAATAAATAGATTTTATTTTTACCTTTAATAATACTTACATGATGAATCATTTGTTGATCATATTTGCATTATGAATCTGATTCCCTGAAAGTGACTATCCAATATATTGATAGTAAAAAGTACTATATATCCCTAGGACATGTATCGGAGAAAGTAGGAGGAAATGGACGTACTCAAAGTATTTTAGTCTTAGAGTAAACTGTCCAATACAGCCTGTACTAGAACCACTGAAGCAGAGCTGCTCAAAGTTGTACTTGTACTGGAGGAGCTCCCAGGTGAATCTGTAACTGCATGAACATGAGGCAAACTGATGCTGAGAACAGTATGCATGCTCAGCCATCTAGAAATAATACAAAAGCAGAAAACACGGTAGTTCTGTAAGATGTAAAAATAGGCTGTACAGAAGCGACTGCCTTCATAGAAGCGATCTGGGCCCTGAGGAAACACAGATCAAGTCTCTCTCAAGGAAACCAATACAGACTTGTTTGCTTCATTTCAACCTTTTAAATGAAACTTGTGAAAAACAACACATTCGGGGCGTTGTTTCTCGACAGGGATCTGCCGCTTGAGAGGATCCCGCTTTGGAGAAAAGGCAGCGCAAAATGAAAGTGATGGTAATTTCCCAAAACGAGCGTCAGCTTCGGAGTGACGACAATGAAAAGCGAACTTTCTTTCACCTCACGTTCTCCGTCTGCAGCTCATCCGGCCGTCCCCCGAACTCCTTCCTCTTTCTTTTAGTTGGGCACATGCAGCGGATGGTATCTAATTAATCCATAGCCGTTCAGTGGGGAGCTGTTTGCTTGTTTACTCTTATTGAAATTAGCAAGGCCTGCCTCCCCAGAGACACAGCGTCAGAAGCACAATTAGCTGGCACTGGACTAATTAGGACACGGTGCTAATGACACCTCCACGACTGCATGAGGGGCGAAAAGCAGAGGAAACTAAGTGAGAAAATCGAGGGAGGGGGGGGGAGCGGAAATGAGAGAAATACATGAGGCACAGACACTACCACAGAAGAGGCTGAATGGACAAGATCACAGTTACACAGTAGGCTGAGCAGTGTCTTTTCAACCATCCGGCACACACACACACACACACACACACACACACACACACACACCAGCGGCGGTTTTGATAGCCTCCCACCATCTCCCTCATTTTCCTCCAGGCTTTTCAACACCATGGCAGGCGGCTGAACTCTTCCGCAACTACACAAGCTGCCATTACACTGATTATCACCCCTGTCAATCACATGCTCCGCCCCCCCCCAAGGGGAGGTATGGTCGGCCAATTAGCAGAGGGGCTAACCCAGGAGAGAGATCAAAAGTATTTTTTCCCCTGACAATAAAAGAAGCAAACATGTATTTTCTCACTAATTCACACTGTACACACGAGGTGAAAATGAAGCGAGGGGAGCCAGGCGGCACGTATTGCTTTGCAGGAGTGAAAGGTCACATGGTAACGGTAAACACGCTTTACAAAGTCAACGCAGCTTTGATTTGGTGTACAATACGGAGGCGGCAGCCCACAAGATTGGGGTTAACCTCGTTAGAAAAAGAAGACACTACGGGCTCAGTAGAGAGAAATGACACGGATGACACCAACGCCTCCAGCGAGGGTTAACACAAAGGGCAAAATGTGACCGTTTTAACCACGCTGACATGATCCCTTCATCTCATGAAAAGACCCGAGAGATGGGAATAACACGCTGACGTGGAACAGCTTCATCCATTATCACATATAACGGTCTATCAAGGTAGGGAAACGCAAAGGATTGATGACAAATGCAGCCATTTTCAACTTCTTAGGATGATAAAAGGGGCTCATCAAGTCCCGTCGAATTTCATTTGGGAAGAAACACACTTTTTGTACTACTTCTTGGTTATCTGAACCGTGTTTCATTTACAACTCGAGGGAACAGCAGTTGCAGACTACAAAGGCGTAAGTCTTCAGAGGAACAGAACACTCACGGTGTGAAATATAAAAAAAAGGGATAAAAGAGGAAATTCAAGGTCAAGAGGAGCTGTGTAAATCTTCCCCTCAGTTCATGGGAGCGAAGAGAACTCGATGCAGTGATGAGAGCGGAAATAAAACTCTTTCTCAGGACCTTCCAGGACTTGATGCGAGTCAGGAGCTATTTCGTAAAAAAGGAGACCAAACTCTAAGGGTAATGAACAAATAGGAAGAAATGACCACAGTACCTGATGTGGTGAAATTGAAGGGAACAGTAACAAATCAAAGTACCGTAAGCAAACAAGACTGTTCAAGAACTGCACCACAATCCCACAGCTGAACAAACTCGGCACAGTTTCTGAGGCTGTTTTTTGTTTCCCTTATAATTTAAGACTTGAAATAAAGGCAAAGAATTGAGGTTTTTTGAGTATGACATTGTTAAATGCTGTATTCCCCCTGGTGCTTTCAAAGCAGGTCAAAACTAAGCACACTATTACACTCTAAAAGGAACTTCTGAGGAATGAAAAAACCTGTCAAAATGCGCACTTCTCTCAAGGTGCTTGATTTAAATAATGCAATGAACGAGAAAAGGATATTCAGCGGTACTTAGAGAACAAGGAATGCACTCACAGCACTAGAAAGGTTTGAATAAAAGGCTCCACCAAATGGCAAATGTGGCTTTGCAAAATGGCAACGAAACATTTTAAAAGGCAGGTCCTTGAACATGCAAAAACAAAGATCTTAGCCTTCTAACATTGAAACTGAAAGTGCTGCTTAAACCATTTAGCACCCAGATGGCATGCTTCTTAAGAACCCTGGAAAGTCTTGTTTCCGTCTTCTGTCACTCCTGTGGATGCTACAGGAGGAAATTTGCTGGACCTGGACCAATGTTGGCCCGATGCAAGCTTGGCTCAGGCCGGAGTCGCAGTGTGAACGGGTACAACAGTGGCAGCCAAGCGGCAGATGGAGTCAGGCGTGAAAGACTCATTGCAAAATAGCAAAGAGGGGTTGGGAGTGGTGGAGAAAAAGGCCGTAGGGACGCAGAGGAGGACGAAGAGTTCACGAGGGGGGTGTCCAGGTCAACAACTGCTAACGGGAGGTCAAGTCATTATTAAACTCCCAATGTGAGTGCACATGCTAAAATGACAACGTTTTTGATATAAGAGGTGTGGCTGTTTGTTAAATGTTTCTATGTGCTCGAGTGTGTGTTTCAGTGCGTCCCAGGTGGTTTCCCAGCAGCCAGGTCTGTTCCTGTGTGAGGCTGATGAATGAGGCCTGGTAGCAGCCTGGACACTCCCATTTAACACAGCATGGAGGTACAAACTGCCACTGTAGCAGACAGTAGCAGCATGGGAATACACACTCCTTGCACACACTCAGAGGAGAGCATGGCTGCACCCTCAAACTGAAAAAAAAGACAGTTCAGGACAGAAAAACCACCGCAGTGGCTGATTCTGTAAATGCTTAAAAATGAGTTAGGCACAAGAAATTCCCCTATTTTTTGTCCATCTCTTGGTATGGCCCTACAATATATGCTTCAAATATAGCATGATAGGTCCACTTTAAGTTTAACTTATTTTGGTTTAGTTAACTATTTCCCTAACCTTTACGTTAATAAAAACGGTTATATGAGGGCTGGGTCTCCAAGGCACGGACTATAAAACAAACATATAATGTTCACAGAAATAGAGGAGGTATAGGAGTTAGTCAGACACACTTCATTGATAAAAAGGTGTCAGAGAAGGCAACATAAGTGACTTGGAAAGAGAAACAGAAATAGAAAGACCACTTTAAGCCAGAGGCTAAAAAAGGAAACAATAATATAAAAAACTAAGCAGGAAATCTCATTTTACATGGCATGACATTTCGACTATGCAATTCATTTCGCTGTAATAAACACAGAAAGAGAGATGGAAAAACGTGTTTGCTGCCTGTGCCGGCGCTTTATTTAATTAGGAGCCAAACATGTGGTATTTAAATGGTAAATTAGCAGTGCTGTGAATTGGCCGTGTTTGTCCAAGCTGTGGCAGAGAGCAGCTCCGGGGATGTACACACATGTAACACACACACACACACACACAACTACATACCTCACTGAGCAAAGCCATAACAGCACACACTTAATTATACCGTTAATTAAGCATGGAACTCAAAAGGCCAGCGACACGCACTTTGCGGACAACCGCACGGCAAGTAAAGAGTGCGTCTGTGTGCAAATGAATGACATGCTTCTGATTAGCTGGTGTGTGTGTGTGTTTGTTTCAGAGCAAATCAATGCCCATGTTCCATTTGCGGATGTGTGTATGCGTGTCCATTTGGGAGTCTTTGAGCAAATTAATGTAATTCCTCAACACCCGGTATATGAATGTCATTTCTCATCTCCTGGCACGTGTGTGTGTGCGCTGAAGTGTGTGTGTGTGCATACATGAATCCGTTGCGTGCTTGTGAATGTTTAGAGTAAATTGAAAGTGCCAGTTCTTCCAGATTACAACAGCAATGCCTTTAACTCGACTCCACTCCAATACGATTTTTCAAACAATCCAATTCTGTAGAAGTCTATGAACAAATGTGCCTACTCTTTTCCTAAAGATTGTATGATCTTTATTGCTAGATTCTAGTCTTCTTCTAGCGTGATGTTCATTTTGTTAATTATGGTTGCATTTATAGTAAAATAAGACAAGAAATCTGGGTATAATTAGGGCAGTAGTTTCTTCTTCAAGTACAATTATATAATTTGAATTCCCTAAAAATGCCTGTTTTAGCTTCAAAACTGTAGTCAAGAATCCAATGGGTTATATCACAGTGACTATGTAAACTTCTTCTATACTTCTTCTATACTCTCTTAACCCTAGCGTTATCCAACCATGCAGAAGTCTAACTTAGGTGTTGTAGTTCTTGGAAAAACTACAATGAACTTTGTTTGATTAAGTCATTATGCTAAACTGCCATTGTCCCAGTGTTAAACAGGAAGTTGCTGTATGTTGATGTGTATTTCAGGTATTTATTGCACTCCTTGGAGGTGCAGGCCATATTGAGTTGTCCATCTGTCTGTCGGTCTGCATCGTCCTCACTGAGCATGTTTTGTGATGCAAATGAGGCCTGCTGCCTCCACGCTACAACACCACTTTTTAATTGAACCTTTTGATCTGTGGCTAATTCCACTAATTAGCAGCACTATTTTCCCAACAGAATGTTTGCTGCCGTGCAAGTGTGTGTGTGTGTGTCAGCTCTCCTTTCGCTAACTACCCACCGAGCCCATTGCCGGCTGGCATTTAAAAGGGCTTTCGAAATCTTCATCCGCAGAACAGACAGGTGCGCTGTTAAAGGTAATAACGTCGGATTCAAATAAAAACACAGATGCTCATTATACAGGCACACACAGGCAAATGAGCAGTAAGTGTTTTATGCGCCTGTATAGCTTTTTATCGGTGTTCTACTCTCATGGAAGCAACTGGACGGGACTTTCTGTGATGATATGAATTCAGCTGCGGCATGTTACTGAATACAGTTTATACACTCTGCTAATGCGATGATTAGTTTTAATTTGTTCCTCTATGTAGGAAATATGTGATATATGCGCCTACACAAGCTTATTATTTAAATAAAAGGGCACACAGTACTCTATTAGCAGACAAGATAATCCAGTATAATGTTTTAGCTTTTCTTAAAAGTGTTCCTAAAGTTCTTCAGAGATAGCTCGGAAAAGTTTGACGCTTGCCAACAGCAGACGACAGCCGTTGAGAATGGATTGGAACGTTTAAAAAGGAAATACGTTGATTTAATTGATCAATGGAAGATCAGTTGGCTGCTAACATCTCTTGAGCAAAAATGCAAAAATCGGGAGTCAGTCCTAACTTCTCAAATGCAAAGAAGTATTGCATTTATTTCAATAAATTGAATATGTTGTTTGTTGTATTGCTCGGACTCTGGGTCACCATGGCAATCCAATAGAACTGCTCTGAATTGTCAAGAGTATCCTCTTAAGGGTGTTCTGCTCCTTTCACTTTGTTTAACACCTGATGAATAAACCTTTTAACACGACACAAAATGAAGAAGAGCCTCTTATGCTTCAACACTTTCTATGTTGCCAGATGCTTTACAGAAATAAAGTTTGTTCTCATTCGTACACTCCAGTGAAAGTTGAAGGAGAAGAATATATCTTAGCAATGAAAAATGTACACTGCTTTCATTGTTAAAGTACTGTGAGCGTGTCAAAAATTATTCATAACTTTTTGAACAAGAAAGAAAAGAAAGTTTCAAATGGGGGTTATCTCCTTTTGGGTGTGTGCGTGTGTTTCTACACAATCCTCCCGCTTTATCCTCCACAGTAGCAGATTCTCAGCGAGCCTCCAAAGCTGTCTTGATAACTAGGGACCCCCCGTCGCCCCCCCCGCCCCTAGATAGCCCACTGATCACACTGAGTCCTTGCATCACCCTCTCTTCCTAGCTTCGTTAGCGCTTCCTCTCCTCTTTCATTCACCAGATTTACGTTCAGGACGGTGATAGCGCATTACTCCAGATAAAAAACTCCTTTGTTTGGAGGAATATAAATCAGCAGGTCGAAAACTAAAGCATGGCGACTCGCAGGGGTGATAAAAGGACTTCATTAATGTTAAATGTGACAAATGTAACACCCTCATAATTGTTCCCCAGAAGACTTATTTTCCCTTTTTATCATGTGTGTGTATGTGGTCTCCTGTGGCATGAATAAAGGAGACGCTGAACTTGTTCGCGAGGGGGTAGAAGGAGCGTGAATGTGGTTTCTCTTATGTTTGATGTCACACAACAAAGAGTGTTCAGCCTGGAAGCGCCTGGCAGCGAAACAGCAACACAGCACAGTTACAAACTTAGAATGCCGTGTCAGCTTTCGGCATCGCTGACTTTCCCTCCACCTCTCCTCCCGCTCCCATGCCAGTCAAAACTCCCAGGGAGAGAAAATGAGGCGGTGGGATGCGGGAGATCAAATCCGTCAGGAGACAGGATTCAGGAGGAAGGAGAGGAAGAGTGAGTGACAGCTCACGGTTAGTCCATCCCAACTGCCAAAACATGACAATAAACAACAAACATGCCACCAAAAACGACATTTGATTATTCATTACACGTCATTTAGCTGATGCTTTTATCTAAATAGACAATACATGCCTACGGAAACCATTTTTCTTGCCCTAGAACAATCAATTAGGAATCGAACCACTGACCCTCTGATTGGTAGATGCCCATTTGCGCCATTTTACCCGTGGCACTAGAGAAACCACTTGAATGTATCCCAATCCAAATGTCCTTTTTGATTTAACAATAACCCAACTGTGACCAACAATCAGCGCACAATAAGCTATTTATCCACACAATGTGAATAATCATGGCCTTATCATTTACATAGTTAAGCTTAGAAGCATTTATATTGATTATTATATTAAATGTAATGAGCATGTAACCTTTTTCCCCCACTCACACATTTCTATAAAAGCCCAAACAGGCATACAATGTAGGGTTGAGCATTTTATCTGGCAAGCATTTGGCCTTTTAATAAATATCATATATCAGCCAGTCAGTGTCCTCTACCACAGATATGATGGATGGTCTTCCATAACCACAGAGGCATTAAAAAGGCGTCTGTAAAACCTGCAATGCGGGTTTATTTTCATTGGCATTCCATTTCAGTTTAACTGTCGTGATTTTTGTTCATTTAAGTCTTTATTGATAGGCAGGTATTAGGGGTCACCTTGAGTGCAAAGCTTTAAAACAGTAATGCATTAGTGCAGGTTGAAAGGACTGAATTAAAGAAGGAGTGGTTGATGTAAAGGCTTTTTGTACCCACTGTCATTGTAGAACATCATATCAGCATCCATGGTACTGTCTAAAAATAGCGCTATGCAAACAGTTTGGGACTATAGAAGGCTTAATATGTGATTATGGGAATGTAGACACAAAAAAAGTGAATGGGGGCAACACTGAGGTCAATAGGTTAAACATTTTGACTAATGGATATCCCAACAAAACTTCCACAGTAAATAGCTTACATTACGGTCATTACTTTTTGTAAAGCCAAGACATATTAGAGTCAAATGTTTGTACAGAGGGAATCTGGGATATCTCTTTATTATCATCCTAGTATGAAAGGGAAAATATTGTAGACAGCAAAGTTTTTTTAAATACAAAGTTATACAACAATCAGGCTATAAATGATATATGAAGCAACCCCTTGGTAAAAACCTTCAGGATTTAGAGAGAGGAAAAGATTTCTGGTTCAGAGCACGAGAAAGAAACTCATTTTAAAAGTTAACTTCGTCAACACTAATGAAGTTTCCTTTGATAACAGCAAGAATCAGACGGTAAACAAGTATGCCAAAGTGATGTAACAATACTTGGTGTACTGTAACTTTTGTTGTGTTTCGATTGGCTGGCCGTGCAATTTGAACTCCCAAGTGAAATCAGAAATGCATTCTTGAATTTCTTTCATAGACTTCTACAAAAGTGAATATGAGGCGTATATTCTTCTTACTTTTGCACTTCTCTACCAAAACGTGCCCTTTCATCCACAGCATGAAGTCCCCTAAGAGGATTAAAAGTCAATATAAGCATTTCCACGAACATAAAAGTCAACTATTACTTTAAATCAGTGGAGATTAGAGTAGCTCAGGATAATTAATAACAAAAGCTTAGGAGAGCTTAAAGTCTATTACAGCAGTCAGTTGTTAGAGGAGGGAAAAGCTTTAATCGCGTGTTTGAGGCCAAACACAGGTCACCGCTCATTTTCATTCGCTACATCGCCAGACTTTGTTTTTGGAAGAGGGTGCTACAATCACCTGCACCATACGCACTGCACCAGCCGTGCCTTAGGTGAGGCCTCCAAACACACACACACACAAACAAACAGAAGCCTTTCTAGGGCACGTACACACAAACGCCGGAGGTATTTGCACACATGCTAATAAGCAGCTGATGCCATCGGCCTTGAGACGCAGTGCTCTAATTAAGTAAATGAGAGAATTGGATGGGCAGATGGTGAGAGGAGAAAAAGAAAAAGGCCACACTTCCTCCTCTTTCTATATGGGAAGCCTACAGGGCTGCAACTGTTTCCCTTCATCTCACCTGACTTTTTTTTTTTCTCTACTTCATTTGTTTGCTCGCCTTTCTCTTGTACTTCACTCTGGAGACACATTGCTCGCTCTCATGTTGTAGAGATGTCCTCTTTTGTCATCTCAACTTTGTGTGTTCGCACGCTTACTGTACCTCCGTGTCACATGCCCTGGAGGTAGATACCGCGTCCCGGGAAGGAAATGAAACCTCGCTGTATGCAGGGAAATGAAATATGACTGTGAATCTAATATGTTCCCCATGTACGACAAACTGCATATCTGTCCGCTCCCCCTGTTTCATGACAGTGTAATTTCTCCGATGCTTAACCCGATGTTGCATATCCTCTGTCAGGCACCATAACAACTCTCACTCTTCACTTTAAAAGAAATGTTTCTGCACCTCCTCTTCCTCGCTAGCTCTGTCAAACCATGACATTTCATACGAGTGAAATGGCTATGACAAACTGTTGCCGCTATAGGAATCCTAATGGTCAGTAACACATCTAAAGTGAGGGAAATGATATTAAGTTTAAGTTGGTATGATGAAAATGGGCTAAAACTAGGAAAATAAAAGATGATTTGCATAATTTCTCAAATTTGTATTTCTCAGATCTGGCTGCAAATCCACAAAAGAAAGACAACAGCAAACACACATGCTTCACAAACATTCATTGATATTCTTTACCTAATTGGATTTTCCGTGTTTCCTGGACTGGAAAACCTCTAAAAGCATTCCATAATCCGGCAGAGAAAGCTATGATAGACCACAACAATGAGTTTTGTGAGGGAACCTGTTTGTATGCCCCGCTGCCCCGTGGTTGAAACATGATTTCAAGGCAGTGAAAGCCTTTTGAGGATTCCATTTTGAAGGGGAACACGCGGGCTCGCAGAGGGCAGCAGCGTGACCATATGAAGCGCTGCCGGGAACACGGTGTGTTTCGACTCTATCTGCCTCTGTATTTATCTCAGGCTTTTCTAAATGTCTCTCTGTGCGTCTTTCATACTCTGCCTCTTCACTCAGGATTTTCCAACAGCTCTTATCTGCAGGAAAACACATGAATGCATGCAGCCGCTGTGGAATTGAATGGACTTGGAATGAACCTGGGAGGAACATTGAGACATTTCAAGAATCAATTTGGTTTTATTTGAATGGAAGTTGCCTTGTCCATCACATTCTTGCCTTTTCCATCTTCAATAGTAAACATTATTCAGATTGTATAGAAGTTTATGAGATGGAAGTTGCCTTAATGACACTTTGAAATGATTATTTATCTCTCCATTTCATCCATCACATGCAAGGTCTTTGTTTGTTTTAAGTAAGTAAGTAAAATAATTCAGATTGTATAGAAGCCTATGAGAAAATGTATAGAAGTCTATGAGAAAATGTATAGATGTCTATGAGAAAATGTATAGAAGTCTATAAGAAAATGTATAGAAGTCTATGAGAAAATG
>CALSBZ010044932.1:493752-510175 GCA_943591055.1 Gobionotothen gibberifrons | reverse complement strand
TGTGTGTGTGTGTGTGTGTGTGTGTGTGTGTGTGTGTGTGTGCGTGTGTGCAGTTGTAACTCATCATAAAAGACTCCTACAGGCACCTAGAGAGTTCGCGACGGCGCCTCCTCGCAGCAATGTTTGACGCCATCATCGAGGTCCTTTGGAGAGCTGCCTGTGCGACGGATAAATAAAGAAAATAAATTAGCAACACACAAATTAGGCTTTTGTGTGAATGCAGACCAATTTAGAGAAAATAAAAGTCAAATGAAAAGCTGGATTCATAAGCAATGAAATGCATCCTTTGTCAATTCAACGTCTTGTGTCAGCATCTGGTAGCTAAATGTGTTTATTTTAAGCCATTACATTCTTTGTTAATTATTATGTGGAGGGTAATGATGACATTTTGGACAGAAATGTGTGTAAACTGCAATTTGACTGAGATGAGACCCATCTTCAGTTTTATTTTCAACTGTATTTCAACTGAAAACCCCACCCAGAGTCTCAGCTGAAGTGATCTCCAGATGTCCTCTCTCTCAGTCTGGACACTCCTCGTGTTTTGCTGATCATGCTCTTCTTTCTCCACGAGAAAATAAACAATCCCTGTGGGGAGGAAAAACTTTGCTTTGTTCAAGTGTTCCATGATGATCACAGTTTTTCTTTATTAGGTCTCAAGTGACCTTTCTCTGACACGCACACACTTACATGTGAGTCTCCAATGTGTAGATACTGAATCTGTTTGCAGCTTCACTCCGATACTTGTTAGTTTTAAGATTTTTTTTAAAGCAAATACATTTTAAATAAGAATAAAATAGCACTTTGCATGCACTGTTTTGCTCAGAGAGATACAGTACTAAAAAAAGACCTTCCAAATTGTGTTAATTGTAGTATTTTATTTATGTAAACTGTAATGAAAGACACTCCTGCTTCTTTTATTTGTGTCAAAATCTAGATGTAATACCTTTAATAATCACATAAACTCACACTAATGAATTTATAATCCAATAATTAGGGGCCCACAGGCATGGAAATACGCCGTTGTGTCCCTACAGAAAATACCTCATGTTGCATCAATGCTAATGAGGGGAAATTAGACATTTAATAATACACGCCTCCAATAGAAAAAGCCTTTTAAGGACAATAAAGTTGAGTGGACTTTTGTTTCCACTTCCCCTCTTGGCCCATGCAGTTGAACCATCACGGTGAATCTCTGTTGGAATGGTGCAATGCTGGACAGAGGGTGCTACTCTGCTGGTATGCGTCTCCATTTCCCCTGCCTGCGACCACCTAGCAGTTATATTTAGCTTTGTTGAGCCCACTGGTAATTCTACACTCCTTTTCCTGTTTTCCTACCAACTGGGGTCCTGACTTTGGTTACACTCTGACAGGACGTTTGAAAGACAATCTGAAGAGTTCTCCAGGTTTATTTCTAAAAATCATCATGAAATGTGGCTAGGAGATGTTGTCAAATGTTTCATTAAATCATATATGTGTTGTCGCCCTCTGCAGGATCTACGAGGGAACTACCAACTGTACCTACCAGGTGGCCTTGAAGATGGACTGCTTCTGGCCCAATCAGATAGTGGACCGCTTCTTCATGCAGATTCACCGGATCTACTTTCACGACTGCGCTCTGACAGGCCGGCTCCTCCACGACCCCCCCACCAGCATCCTGGCCCCGTTCATCGCCGTGCCGGTGCTGATCACCCTGCTAATGACTGCACTAGTGGTGTGGAGGAGCAAACGCACAGAGGGGGTTTTATAGGGTCTTGCAAATACATATGGACTTCTGATGTGAGGCGTAGCATGTGATTTTCTTCATATATTAAGCTGATGCACTTTTTTTTTTATCTTGCATTGTTTTATTCCCATGAGTGTATAGGTTGCTCATGAAGAGCAGCAGGTTGACTTTAATATGTAATAAAAAGGTATGAAAATAGAATTTATCTGGAGGTCACATCTGCAATATGGTAGTGTCAAGGTTTGGCAGGGGGAATGAATAAAGGTGGAATTGGAAGCCATGCATGTTAATTACCATCTGTTCTCATAGCCCTACACAATCCAAGAACACGTAAATAAACCGTAAAGATGAGGACACTCATTATGACTTAGATAAATGATTGTTAGCAGTTGGAAAAGAGGGACGTAAATAGAAGAAAATGTAGAAATATGACTCAAGAAGAGAAACAAATAAGTGGTTTTGGAGGTTTGACAGTGCCCAAATCAGTTTTTCTTCCAATAAGAAACACAGGATTCAGGGTTAAAAGGTTTTGGACACCAGCCAAGAGAAATTATCATAAGTGCTGTATCCGGAGAAGACACCAACCTGGGATGGAAAACAAAACAAAATGGATCTGAAATGAATTAATGGTTGTAGTTTAATGTAGCTGAGGAAATATATTGTTTACTTGAGTTAAACCTCAGTCCTCCCTACAAGACAAATCGCAGGTCCATTTTTTTCTGTAGACAGAGAGCAGAACTGTGTTTAAATCTTCCCAAAGTCTGATAGTAATTAAATACAATGTCATACTTCTTCTTATCCATGTAAAAGTTACGGCTCAGCACTTCCCCTCCATATATTTTGCTTGCTGCGCTATTCTTGCCTGTCAGTGGCAGGGGAATTAATGGTGGCTATATTATCAAAGCAGTGAAAGCTTTCAACGGTTAAGCTTAGTCAAGCAATGTTTGGCTTTTCTGATTAATGCCCAGGACTCTGACAGCATTCAAAGACACATTTCAGCAGTTTCTGATAATGGTAAATTCATTTAGGTGGGAATTAACAGATCAAAATTCATCAGCAGGAGAGTGAAGGTGAGAGGTCAAGGCTAGAAGTCAAAGATTACACTTTTGCACGAGTTGGAGGTGAATATTTCTCTTAACTCCACAATGACAGATACAATGAAGGTAATCATATAATTAACGCTCCTAGTTAACTCTTCTAGATCTGAATTCAGGTTAAATCTGAAACACTCATCTTTCTTATTCCGGGGAGACACACATGTCTGAGTACATCTTATTGGTGCATGTTCCTACATAAGGGGGTTCAGAACAGATGCAGGACAGAGTAAAACTATCAAAAAAAATTGTTTTGTTACCAACAAAGTTTGTAGAGCCAAATGTTATTTTCTAAATAGCTCAAACAATAACTGTTGTCACTTACACTGCCATTGTAAGTGCTTTAGACATCAAATCACGTCACAAATGACATGTATGGTTAAATGTATTGTTGATGACGCACATAAGGAGGTGTGATTATTTTAAAGGCTTTTTGTGTACCCCCAACATTAACTCAATACAATTTGTTAAGTGAGTAATCTTTAAATTTTTTTTTTTTTTTGTAATGTTGGAAGTAATACATTTAATTCATAATACTTTGCCTAGATACATATACATAAGGAGATTTGCAAGGTTGAAGTTGATAACATTAGGTACATTGTTAACATGGACATACACATGCCAATATCTAAAACATTTTTAGATATTTAATATTTTAGGTGTGTGTGAGATATGTGTAACCCTTGAAAAATGGCATGCTTCTCCTGTATATTGGTAAAAGTCCTGCATTTATTCCGATTTTTGCACATGCACATGCTTGCAAAAAGCAGCAGATGGCAGTAGACACACATAAATCATACAGTATAGGAAATAGCTGCTGAGTGCTTGGGAGTCAGGTGTTCATATAATTCCTCAGTACATATTTGCACCAATATCATTAATGCATTCCCTTATTTCATCTCCCACAGCCTTGTTGCTCCAGCATACTAATAATATATATATTTCAGGCTAAAATATATCTAAAGAAATGTGTGTCCAAAGATCTGATCAAAAAAGCTTTAAACAAGAACAGTACCAGTTGTTGTGTACCAGAAACGTATCTGTTTGTAGGAACAATTATACTTTTTAAGTCAAAACCTATATGAGAATATTTACAGATGATTTAAGTTGGAATACCTTAAACCTGTATGGCCTGACTTGTATTTTCTGCCCAATCAACAAGTATTGATCCTCCCCGCTAACCTGATCAATAGCTATTGTCAGATATGGTTTGCATGGTTTGTGTTAACAAACGGGGGTGGGAGGGGGTAGGTTTTTTTTTCCGGACACCTCGAGAGCCCCAACCCTTAACCCCACGGTGTTGCTATGTGCCGCCCTGCCTGGTGTCGTCCAATCAATCGGCTTTAATCAAAACTGCCAGCTGCACTCCTACAACATCCACTGCAATGATAAATACACACTCTGTTGTTTCTAAAGGAGCCATTTAAAAAAAAAAAAAAAAAATCAGGGTTCAGAAAAGCAGGAGTTTCCGACACAGTAAAAAAAATGCTTTCATCGACTGTGACGAGCAAATAACCGCGTGGGGTATTCTCCTGAAAGGCAATCACACAGGTAATCCACAATGTAGGAGAGGAGAATCTGAACTGGTGCAGGGGAATCTTAATATCTTCCAAACTGGTTGAATTTGTATGGAACTGAGCCTGGGATTGGGGAATAGGGGATGAAGCCTGAAATAGACCTGCAGTAGTAAATATGTGCTTCCTTTCTATTTCAGAGTGTGCAGTAGACACATGCTGGGTAAGGGGGATGGATAGATGGCTATTGAGACTAAAATCCCACTTCCCATGCGAAAATCTCAGCAGGTAAGAAGAAGATTGCAGCTGTTGGATGCAATGCAGGAGAACAGGAAAAAAAAACACCTTTAAATGAGAAATAGGCAGCTGCTGGAATTTGACTGTGCATATGGATGGTTTGAAATCAGTAATTACTGTACGAACTTAGTGAGGGAATTACAAATAGCTGGTGCAACCTAATCCTGGGGTTTTTCCGTCCAATGCTGCAATCTTTGTAGAAAAAGGGAAAGGACAAATCCTCTCGCCTTTTTTTTTTTTTATTGTGGCACTGTGCATTGTGCCAAACAGCGTTTGCAATCTCTGCTAGGTTATGAAGATCTTAAATCTTTACCCATTAAAACTTCACTTGAGACCCTCTGCTTTTGCTCCACAGCCAGTTGTAAAAAACAAATATGGAGGGGATGTGAGTGACTCGGAGGCTGGTTTTTATAGCCGAGATGCTCTCTCTGAGATACACTCTAATCCCACTCTCCAAGGGGAGAGGTAGGTATTGGCTTTGATGATAGAAATGGATTAAACAGATTACATTAAAGGCCAGTCTAATTGAACCAATCTATCCTGATTCTGCTGCTGTAAGATAAATGATGAGGAGGCCAGATAGTATATATAGGTCGTGAGTGTGTGTGTCTGGCTCGAGGTTTGTCTGTGGACATTTACAGGCCGGCTGGAAAAATACTGCACCGGCACTTTCCTCCTATGGACGCAGGTTCATTTAAAGAAGGAGCAAACATGAGCTACATTCATAGAACTGCTACTTCTGCTTATTTACGGACTTTGATATATCATTTCTGCCGAGGAACATGATCAGAGATACCCCTTTCCACTCAAATTAGCACGTGTATGCAGGTTTTTAAATGCAAAACAACGGCTAAAATATGCAATAAACTCTTTTTTAATATACGTCACTCAATCAGTCTAACTTTCAAACTCTTTAGCCAGAATTGTGTGATTTGGACAGAAAAACTAAGACAGTTTAGATTTGTTTTTTACATTGATCAGCAAGGTATAACTACTGTTTCTGTCGATGGAGTCTGTTGGCTTCTTTGAGGATAGAATATTGAAAGTTTTGAACATAGAAGAAGCCCTCTTGTGCTTTTTTAAGTCTATTCTTTTTTAATCAACAGATATGTCTCATCTACGATAAAACTAAACGTCAAATTGTCTCACAATGCTTCCAACTCACAACATGTCCCTGTGTTAAACATCAGGTAGGCGGTCTTTTCTTTCTGTCATCATTGCCAAATAGAATAATAAAGCACGCTCTTATTTGCTGCTGCTGACAGGCTGACAAACCCCCCTGTGTCAGCAGCCCATTAACACACACCCAAGCTGCCAGTGCTTCATATCAGACACAGGGTCTGTATTGTGTCCATTTAAAAGCAATTCAATTAGCATGACACTGTTTGATCCTGTCAGCTATGAAACCTTGGAAGACATGTCTGAAATCCTCTCTACTCTTTTTATTGTGTCTCTCTTTACTTGGGTTTCTTAACCTTTTTAAATGTTGTTTAAAGTTGCTATTCCAAAAGTATTTGACCAGTCTGTCTGTCTGCATGTCCCCTGTAACTTTTAGTAAGGACATTTCCACATGGATGTCCATCTCTAGCAGGCCTTTGCAAGTTGTTTAATGATTCAAATGGATTCTAAAAATGTGCTTGGTTATGGGTAATGTAAATGTATACTTAATGGGCTGAAACATGCAAAACCACCAGTACCCTTGAAGTGCTGCTAAAAGGCAAGATGAAAGACAGAACACTTGAGCATTCACGGCAAAATGAATGGACAATCTTTCCTTCAGGGTGATTATGTGTGTGTGTGTGTGTGTGTGTGTGTGTGTGTGTGTGTGTGTGTGTGTGTGTGTACCTGTCCCTCCCAGCGCTGGATGGTTATTGACGGTGTCCACTTGAAGCGAGCGTGATAGGGTGACCTTTCCTTCCAACCTTGTTACCGACGTGAACTCGTTAAGCAGGGCTGTTTAATTAGCAGAGGAAAGGCAATCAGGGAGGGGCCGGAGCCCTCTGTGGTCACACACACGGATCAATGGTCTTCAGGGAGCCTTCGCACTGCGCAACAGGGACCTTTAGGCCTCATGCATACACATGTAATTATACAGTTTACTAAACATTCGGGATTTGGCATATTTTCTTGTGGTTGTTTCGTAAATGGACGGATATATGTATAATGCAGGTCAAACTCTGTACAAATATTTGAAAAGATTATACCCCCTATGTGGATATTTAACGTCTAATGTCTTCTATTTTGTTGTGCAACAAGGATTTTATGACAGCCTGAACACTTACAGAGTGTTAGTTTTTCAAAATGGCTGCTTAAAAGATGGGTTTAACCAGGAAAGTACAATATTATCCTTATTTCTGATATTTTTTCCACTGAGAAATGTTCAATTTGTCAAAAATAATAATTCTTTTGGGCCTTATTTCTGATTTCTTTCCTCAAATTTCTCCATTTTAGTGTTAACCAATGTGTCCACAAACATTTAGCCATTTGCTGTAGTACATTTTTCAAACAAATGTCAAGCCAAAAATGACCTTGTGCGATCCAATCATATCCTCCTTCCTAGGAATAAAAGGACTGCAACAACAACATGCCGCTTTTATTAGAAATCTGAGTGCAGCGGCACACAGTCTAACCCTGGTTGACACGCACACATGCTTCAGCACATGCTCTCAAAAGTGTGTGTGTATGCAAACGCACGTGTGTGTAAATCAGGTACACAAACACAAGTGAGGAGCCAACAGCGGCTGCACCTGGTGAGATGCAAGTGAAAGTGAGAAGCAGAAAAGAAAAAAAAAAGGGCTCAGGTCTGTTGATCTATTTTTACCGCAGAGCAGGGGGCAGAGGGAGGGAGAGGAAGAGAGAAAGCTTCCTGCATAATGCATGGCCCTGTAGAGCAGCAGTGGCTTTTACACTGCCATCTCTCACCGGGCTTCCAGGTGTCTACGCTGTCTGTCAAACAGGCAGAATATAGGAGAGCCAGGTGCTCGCACACGGCGCTCCTGTTGATCTTTGTCAGAGCACAAGACCACCAGCCTCTCCAGCTGCTCGCCTGCCCCCCTAACACGAAGATCCCCGCCTGTACTCTCACTCAAACCCAGCTCTGAAGAGTAACAGCATCCAGGAGCTGCAGGGAAACAAGAACAGATTCATCGCACCAGCTGGAATGGGGAACTACTTTTTGTTCTTTAGCAAAACTGAGTGGCAACTCCTGGATTGAGTTCACATGCAACCACTATACTGTATATAGGCTTCGGGATAAACAGTTAAATCTTTCTTTTGCAAAATAACAGTCAAAGTTTCCTTTTGTCTATTATTAAGTGCCAGTGGAACATTTTTCTTTATTTTCAGAAATCAAGTAAAAATGTTACCACCACAATCAATTTTTTCACGCTTGTCTATACACTTTTTTTTGGAATTTAACTAGCTCAACACTAAGCAGGCATTTCTTCATTTTTTTTTTGTGTTGAATTTGAAAAGTACCTTCACGGAATACACCACTAAATTACAGAATTTCTGATTGGGAACATATCTGAGCAATCCTAAAGGGGGCTGGGTTGCTGCTGGGCATCACAAGGAGGCAGACTAATGAAAGCTTGATGAGGATGCTTCACTGAATCCAGCAGCATGATTAGGCTTTAATTACCGAGGGCCACCTCGACATATTCCCTATAATTGGAAATACCTAAGCACTTGGCTGCTTGTGGCACGAAACCAGAGAATCCACGGTTCGCAACCCTTCGTAGGACAAGCTTTATTCTCCAGCAACAGGAGATTTTGAGACTTTCCACTGAAGATAAGCCTGGAATAAGATATGGTGAGACTTGTAGCTGCATCCCAGTATGCTGGCATCTCAACAGTGCCAGATGTGACAATAACATCCCTAAATGGCTGCCAAACGCCTACAAGACACCCACAGGCATTGGCAGCGGCCTTGGTTAAATCTTGTGTTGCACAACCACACGAAAAAAGGAGCCTTATGTTTGCGCCGGTTAAGTGAATCACTTCCTCGCAGGAAGAATGGCTTCTTTCTTTCATTACAGGCGCTTCGATTCAGAGCCGTCACACCTTTTATGCCTTCCTTCAATGGCGTCAGAATCATTGTATATGAAACAAAGACAACATTTCTGAAATGTGCTCAGGTGTTGCGACGGTGAATAGCTGAGCAGAGACAGGAGGACTTCAAGGGCAAGCTGATAAGCCTGCAGGATGCTGAACAATGAGAGTATATTTGAAAACTCTGGGGATAAAAAAAACGGTCCTTAGGTCTTAATTTTTGTTCTTACATTTAGCTTTTAAATGTTTGATCTCCATTTAAGTAATAGACAGCTGTCCAGGCCTTAATTTGACGCATATACGGCGCCAACATAATCACCTAGGGTCCATTTTTTCCCATTTCCATTCCATTCCATTTATTTTCCATTTCCACTTCTGTGCATATGAAGTAAGATGCTGCCATGCATGGCATAAAAGGTATATACATATTTTAAGGTCAAGTACTTTGAATAAGCGTCTCGATCTGAAGGCGATGTTTAGAATAACATAACAAGATAACATCAGGAGATGCTTTAATCCTATTTTCCTACAAGATTTACGTTGATGCTATCTCTTGATGCAGATAAGTGGAGAGGAGGACAGGGTGACTGAGCACATGTAACCAAGCATTCAACAGCCGTGTTTATCAACTCAGTTTTTTTATTATTCAGATTATTCTGCTTGGGTTCCCCCGGTGTAATTAGCCGGATAACAAATCCACCTCTTCCCGCAGTGTGTCCGTGCGTTGATTCCATCATTTTCAGATGTAGAAAACAAGAACATGTGTGGAAGGGTTGCATGTTTAAATGTTATTTCTTCAATTGTCAGTGGGGAATTCAAGTTGGTTCAGGCACTTGTTACATTGTAGGTTATGTTGCCATGATAGCATTAGCATTAGCATTAGCATGTCTCTCCTTTCCTCGTAGTTCTGAGGGATAATCTATAAGCTGCAAGACTCATATTTGTTTAGTTTGCAGTAAAATATAAATTGACATAATTAGCAAAATTCACTTTTTGGTCCATTCGAAGTGATTATTAGATCTTTGTTATAGCCTAATGAATCCTTACCTCGGATACTGACATGTCATTTGGCAAGCTACTTATCCCACACTACTTAAAACGTTTTTGCTGAATTGCCAAAGAACATTCAGCCCTTCTTTTTAATCATTCCCATATACAAATATGTGTATAATATTTCCTATTCTTTGTATGGTATTTTTCCCGCCTAATTGCCTTAAAACAAGACATGTCTAATGCAACACCTCACAATGTGTGTACTGAGCTGACAATTCTCTATAAGATTGTATTAGATTTCAGTTATTTTCTTCACCTTCATATCCTGTTTCTATTCTCATCTTGCTTCTTTGTTGTGCAAACACATACAATTGCAAATTTCCCAGATGCTAAGATGTCTTCAGAGTAGTCTTATTGGCACTGGAGCTGTTTCATACATACCAAAGAAAAAAGGATTGCCTGCAGACATACTTTTCGAATAAGTGCATTAACCTTTTTGAATGTGTGTTGATGAAAATGTGGTCCTTTCTCTGCTGAAACGCATTAAGAACTGCTTGGTGCTGCTGTGAACTCACATGCAACCTCATTTCCATCACATGGAATGGGAAATGACGATCGGAAAGCGTTCATGGGACGTGCGACCTTTATTGAAAAATGACTCCATCGCTTCTAATTTCATAACGCGTCTGTGGGATTGACGTAGTAGGTGCAGTTAGGTAGATAATGTGGGGCTGTCTGTAATTACCGATAAAAGAACATTAGGTTCGACAGATACGCGTAAGCTTCTTGATGAGGGTGCCCATTTCAATTAGGGAGCATTACATGAAACAAAAAACCTTATGGGAGTTTCTCACTGCCAGACCCAAGGAGAATTAATACACTGCATAGGGCCATTTACCAAGGAGTAATTACTCCCTAATTAGCCATTAGTTATTCGATTACCCTTTTATCAGCTAGTCATGGTCAAAAAGGCAGGAATAGCGGATAAGTCATCACCTTGGTTGGTAACAGATGTAATTAACATGCGGTAACTCCCTCGGAGGGAGCACATTCAGACTAAGGGAAGGCATTCTGGCCCATTTCCTGTGTCTGATCAAAAGGAACGATAAATCAGAGGGTCTTTCTATCCATCTAGGAGTGCGTTGCTGCAAATTGCAGAAATAGGAGGGTGTAAATTAATTTTCCTACCCACTTTAACCCACTTAGTGCGCTGATTTAGCTCGGAAAAATGCAGCAAACCTGAAGCAGCCGAGCCTGTGGAGTTGTCTGGTCAGTGGGATATAACAAATGAATGTACTCTGGGCGCTCTTTGTTAGCACACTGAATAGCCCTGTGATTGAGAGTGGATAAGGAATAAAAAAAAGATATTCTGTGAGAAGATGGACGATAAGGCGCATATTGTTGCCGGACGAACAGACTGTGAATACACCAACTGCTTCTACCATTTATTACACATAATTACATTCTTAAATAAAAACGATTCACCGAACAGTTCCTTGCATAGAGATATTACAATACCAATTTAAAAAAGGAATTATGAAACAAACCGGTAACAAAAATAAATCTTTCTCATTTTTCCATAATAAAGAACATTATCGTACCCATACATCATAATATACAAATGATAAATTTGAAACACTTTGTACAGCGAAGAAAGAAAAGGAGAAAGACAACGGAGGAAAAAGGTGGAGGAGAGGGCGGGGGGAGGTGGGGAGGGGAGTTGGACAGAGGAGAGGAGTTGAAAGGGATCATATCTGAGAAAATGGAAGAGGGAGAAAGGGGGGGCGATGAGGGAATGCTGGTAGAAAAGGGGGGTGCGTTTGATTTGAAATTCAGACCTAGTGGAAACAGAGGTGGTGTCACACATAGTAATGTCCCCCTCCCTCAGCAGAGCAAAAGCTGCAGTCTGGATCTCTGACTCCCACAAGGTGGCATGAAGAAACTGTGAAAAACACACAAGGAGAACGGAGTGTGTGTGTGTGTGTGTGTGTGTGTGTGTGTGTGTGTGTGTGTGTGTGTGTGTGTGTGTGTGTGTGTGTGATTTTGAATGTGCATGTATGTTTATGTCTGTTTAGGGGGTGTTTGCATGCATGTGTGTGAGCGTGTGTACATTTGTGCTAAAAAAACAGCTACTATACAGACTTTGTGATCAGTGTTTTATCACCCGGGGGGGTCGTCGTGTGAAGTGTCGAGCGGACAGAAAACATCAGATATGCGAGTGATTTCTCCCCCAAAAAATTCAGAGTGCAAATACAAACAGACGAAGAACACACAGGCACGGCAGAATTGACAATCATTCATTAAGATGACACAGAACTCAACCGCTTCCTCTGACAACATGAAACAACCTTTCCGGAAAACACATTCACATTTTTGAAACCCTCCAGTCTTTGACATTTGTTAAAATTGTTCAGTATTTTTGAATATTCCCCATGTCTCCGCTCCGGAAAATGAAACACATTCAGTGTTTCTGTGATTGGTACAGGACAAAAAAACACTTCAGATCTTCACATTCCCACACATTCGCAACAAGAGGGTGCCCCATTGAAATACTGAAACACACAAGTAGAGCTGCCATTGATGATACCATTTTAACCCATGAGTTAAACTGCTATTCTTCATTTAATCCACGAGCAGGAAAACCACAAACCTGCTCCGACTTTCCCATCTGAACTGGACAATTTTTTACATTTTCTACAAACGTTGCTACGATTTTTCGCTTATTCCAAGTGTGGATGGTAGCATTGAAAGCGTTGCAACCTGAATGGTTATTGAGAATTTTTGGTCTTTTTTGAAAATAAACCAGGAGAAAAACGTGGTTTCTATTGTGGTCCCCTCCATGTTGTTTTTGCAAATAAACGCCTGTCACCGAGATGTTCAATATAAAAAGTGAGCCTGGTGTATTTGCACGTTTAGACAGAAGGAGTTCAATATTTATGCGAAGCAGCACACAGCTTCTACTTCCAGAGCCGCGGACAGATCATGTGCAGATATGATTGAGCGGGGCTGCATTCATACCCGAAATTGAAATGCGCCGCTGGTATACAGAGTGAAATCAATTTACTGCTTCCCCTGCCAAAAAAGCAGGCTGCTGTGTGCCTCACTTTGCCTCAAAGTATTACAAGTCTTGTAAAATAAAGAAATAAACACATTGACATAGTAGTTCCAAATCCTGTTCGTAGGAATCCTGACAATCTACTTTTTGTCCAAGCTGCCTGTTTGTTTTATGTGCGCTTGAGTTGAATCGATCGCTCATTGAAAATGTATTTCTATCGGTGGATTAAAGATGGCAAGAGCAAAAAGCTAGATCTTTGTTCTGTTGGACAAGACTCAGATCACCAAGGACAAATGGTAATTCCAGTTCTCTAGGAGTGTATGCATGTGTCGTGTGTGTGTGGGTTTCACTCCTCTGCAGTTTCAAGAGCTGATGGGGCTGTTATCATGTGCTGACGGAGCAGATGTGTTCCTCCCCTAACCCATTCCTGCCACCCACTTGAAATCCACACTCCCCGCTGGTCCAGTAAAAAGCTAACAGCCATGACTAGCTAGTTGTTCCGAAGCCATTCAGTTCAACAGTGAAACTACAAACTCACATGTGTGTTTTCATGGGCCTAGCAACATGTACAGACTTACAACAGATACATTCAAATTGATTCGCTCCAAGAAGAGCCACCCAATTGATTGAATTTGTCCCACAAGTCCTTCCGTGTCCAGCAATCTGCGTTCAGACATGCATGTGAGGTCAGGAAGTCTGCAGGAATGTTCTTGGAAATGCATAGGGCCCGATTAGGAGAGCTGTTGAATGCGGCTTTTAGGAGTTCTGAATGGGTGGTGTGAACAGGACAAAATCCTCAACCCAGTGACTGTAGCTGCCAATCACTCTTAAAAGGCCAAAGAGATCATTTCAGGCATTACAGTAGACACTTTTTTTTGGCTGCCTCCTTTTCCGATGTTTCCTTCAAAATGGTCTCTTTAATGTCAGTTTTCAACAAATAGGATAATCTTTTCTTCAGTGTAGCCTTCATTATACATGGTAATCTTGTTCAGTGTGCTATTGCAGTCCACTAGCTGCTTCGACTTGTGCATGTGGCTTCCCGCACACGGACGGCATGTGGAAGCCAGCCAGCGCTGGGGGGGGGGGGGACATTTTTACAAAAAGTTTGTCAATTGTGCAACCGTTCCTGACAACAACTCGTAAGATCCTGGAGAGGGAAAACACTTTTGATGGATGGTCTATCCTCTCATGAGACGATCTGTTCCTGAAGACATTCTAGGAGATGAACAGTCTTTCCCAGAGTGGATCAGTTAGCCTCATCCAGTGTTAACCCTCAACGGATGATGTTCGTGAAGCAAGCCAGTCTTCGGGATGACCTCCCTCTGTCTTAACAGCACCTAAGTGCAACAATCCAATCCTCAAATCCAATCGAACGGTCCGTTCAAACAAGTGCTCCGATGCCAAAGAACCAGAAGGATTTATACATGTATCCAGTTGGAAGATTGATAAAGTATCTATACTATATATCAGATGATAAACCCTTTGGTGATTTGTAAAGGCTGTGGCAGGTTTGAAGGAGAGAAATCCTGCTTGCTTACCCTGCGAGAAGATTCTGTTTGAGCTACTGTCAGGAAATAACTGTTCTCAACTCAAGGTACTTTTGAAGAAAAAGGAAATCTCGAATATACAAAGAGCAGAAATCACTGTACAACTGGTCCAGTTTGGCGTTGGTGTGCTCGCTGGGTGAACATTTTGGAAGCCGAGGGACGGTTTGCGCCGGACGACAAAGAGCTGCCAACTGCAGGCACGCGGTCCACCATCCATCCCCTCTGAGACACACACGAGGGGTGGGACGGAGCGTCTGTATCGTCCACGCCGCAACACCGGGAGACATTTGTGAGGTTACGGCATCGCCGTGGAATCATGGACCAACTAGTAGAGCACAGATTGACACTTGGGATATGTCCGGCTTCTGTGTTTCCGTAGCTAGCGTCCTTGTGCGGTGCTTTTCCATCCGGTCCAGAACGGCCAAATTTAGAGTTTTTCTCTCTCTCTTACATCCATGGTGTTATTTCTCTGCAGATGAAGCTCCCTCTCCTTCTTCCACTCCGCCTCCATCCCCCTTCCCTTCTCTTCCACTCCCGCTGACCTCTCTCGGATTCCTCAGATGTGCCTCTTCATGTGTAGCGCCAAGTGATCCGACCGCGAGAAACACCTGCAAACCAAAAGAGAGGGGGGGAAACAGAGAACAGCTTGTTAGCTTGTAACCGACGCGGGGGCAAAGAAGTTTGTTTTTTTCGACGGAGCTAAATGTTGCTGTTAGCTAGTGAGCGCCGAGCCACTAATGCACACGCAATTAGTATATGTGTAACTAATTCATAATCAGCATTTTCAGCAGCACTGCTAATGACTTCAGCTGTGCCATGAATAACTAGAGAGCCTGCAGATGGATCTGTTGAAACAGTGAGGAGAGAAACTAAACATGTGCTCTAAGATGTTCACTAAATTAGATGAATAGAAGCCACTCATATGTTAAGGCATAGCAATAGTGTCAAATGGAATTGCATTGGACATTTTCTTAAAGTATGCTTGATTATTGTTCAACCTGTTGCAACAAATTGACATAATAAATGCTCTGTCTCTTCGCTTCTATCACAGGATACATGCTAGAACTTGTTCAACAGTATTTCTCCCACCTGCTCGCTGAATTAACTGCAGCTCCATTCCCCAGAAGAGCGATATTCAAAAGGCAAGTGTTGCTTTCTGTTAGCTAATTGGGAGCTGAATGTTCTGGTGATTAGTGTGTTAGGAAATATTGGAGATGGAGACTTGTTTTAGAGCCTATTAAAGCGGTTCTATTTAATAATGTTTGGGAGAAAAACAAGACACTACATGCAGCTAATTTGACACATGTTTATTAATGTTCTCCTGGATTTTCAGATAGAACGCCAGGAAATGCTTTGGAAGTGGATTGTGTCTGGTTGCCAAAACTGTCTGAAATTGGAAATGTGTTAATATTTCAAGCTAGCAATTTGGTAATGATACCTCAAATAAAATAACATTTTTAATTAAGCATTTAAATAGAAGGCTTGGGATTCCTTTTCACATTCCTGCAACTGTTGATTTTTTTGTACTCCAGTTTCCGTTTCTCCCCACTGAGACAGGGGCAAGTGTCTGAGATGTCTAGATGAATCAGTGTTTGGCCAAGAGGGGGAGTTACACTGTGATGAGCCACCAGTCATCTGTCTTACTGTCACACCTGCGAGTGTATCCGAGTGTGTGTGTGTGTGTGTGTGTGTGTGTGTGTTCGGTGGAGACAGATGGTAAAGTATGAGTCACAACTCGGGGGGCACGACACCAGCTGGCACACCGTGGGTCTGTATCCTCCTCCTCCCCCGACTCACCCCCCCGTGCTCAATCTTCCACCCCGTCTTCTCCCTGTCTCCCCTGTTTCCCCTCTTTCTTCATCTCAGCAGGGTGCACATGTGTGTGTGTGTGTGTGTGTGTGTGTGTGTGTGTGTGTGTGTGTGTGTGTTCGGTGGAGACAGATGGTAAAGTATGAGTCACAACTCGGGGGCACGACACCAGCTGGCACACCGTGGGTCTGTATCCTCCTCCTCCCCCGACTCACCCCCCGTGCTCAATCTTCCACCCCGTCTTCTCCCTGTCTCCCCTGTTTCCCCTCTTTCTTCATCTCAGCAGGGTGCACATGTGTGTGTGTGTGTGTGTGTGTGTGTGTGTGTGTGTGTGTGTGTGT
>CALSBZ010044932.1:465933-493352 GCA_943591055.1 Gobionotothen gibberifrons | reverse complement strand
TACACACACACACACACACACACACACACACACACACACACACACACGTATCACTTATAAAGAAATGTGACATTGGATCTTCGTTCATATTTCAGATTCATAAATAACTAAATCCTGTTTTATTCAACAGATACATTTAACTTAAAGCATTAGCAACATTGTGTGTATATGGCAGAAAATAATAGAAAAAAAGAACAAATGAAGACAAAGAAATACAATAATAATTTGTATGTCTGAGGTGTTTGGGTTAGGAGGCATTTCACCCACATTTTTACCCCGGAGTCTCTTGCACATTGTTATACTACGATGGCTCCCGCAGACAATATTGCTCAGAGACCCCAGAGGTGTCAGCGTGGGCCGGATCACAGACAGGAGGGTTGTAATTAAAAAAGGAGTAAAGATTTTTGTGTCTGAGTCAGGCTGGCTGATCTTCTCATAATGGCCACTGAATGTTTGATGATTTTTGCCACCGGAGCTCGACAAATTAACATTTAGCTGTGGTTCATAATTAAATAGGAGCCATGGCGACTGATTAAGATGCAAAGTCTCGGGCAAATTACAATCGGAAACACTCTTCAAAGTGACAAAGCCGAGCACCTTTTCACCCCGGTAAAGATTAGGGGAGGAAATGTGCTCCTTCTGTGACTGTGTAAACAAGACGTGGCATTAGACAGTTAGGGAGATCCATACATTAAACCATCATCCCATAACATTTCCTGTTATAAGGCTATAAAATGCCTGGTAGGTTTAATGGTGCATATCCAACACACTGTAAGGGAGAGTTACAGCTTCCTTACATTTCACTCTTAAGATACATTTAGGGCACAATATATATATATATATGTAGGCCAATTTGTATTACTTAACATAGTGGTGTAGGCGCCACAACTACGTGATTAGGTCAAGGAAAAAAGTTGTGTTTTGGTTAAAAATAAGCACCGTAACCTAGATTACGTATTCTGTGAAACTTTGCTCAGTTAGGCTAGCTAAATAACCAAACCTTGGGACACAGGAAACAACTACCGTCTCCTAGGTGAAAGTCCTGTCCATCCATTTACTTATCCCAACTAACATAAGAGGACCTTGTCAGTCATACTACGTTAACGGGCTTCCTACTTAGCGTCCGTAATAACTACTTAGATGATGACGCCATTCTGAACCTACTCCGGGTGTAACAGGCACTTTCTAACCCTCATCTAGGACGCTGATCACCGCTGATAAGGGCTCTTAAATGGTCTGATATCATCTTGATCTGGCGGATCAGACCAGGAATCATCCGGCTTACAGGATAGTCTCTCCAATCACTTTGCCAACCTTGGATTTGATTTACAGCAACACACACACACACATGTATTTGTGGCTTATGGTAGCTTTGTTAATTCCCCAAATAAATGTCCAACACATAAATTGCCTTTTCAAAGAAGGAATACCTAAATGTTTTATAAGCTGTGTTAATGGTTAATGATGGCAGTGATTTTCACGACCTGTCAACCCCAAATGAAAAATCTGTCATAGTGGCTGATCTGTAAAGAATTAAAAAATGTTACTATGGTTCATTTCAAAGTGATATTAAATTCATATTATATTCAGTGATGTGTTATAATGGGTTCTACAGCTATTTTACACCTCGGTCCCAGTGTGAAAGCAGCCTCCAAATCAAGGCCATGTAGCATCATGTGAGTAGGTGCACTATTAATATGCTGCACAGGGCCTAATGTGGGGATAGAGCAGAATAAGCAACCTCCCCATTGAAACACTGAGCAGGTTGTGTTTTGCGTATGTTGCTGAGGAGCACACATTAGTAATCCTGCCAGCACACTTTCAAACTGGGTCAGTACCAAACACATTTGGGTGTGTTATCGGCATCTTGTAGCGCTGCTCTGTTAAACCAAACTGCACACAATGGGAGCCCGCTGTGCGAGTGGAAGTACTTCAAAATAAGCGTTGGGAAAAATGGAAGAAAAAAACATACAAGGGAGAGGAAAAGAGGGAGAGGTGTGTTTCGACAGACCTGTCACAGTGGTTGCACTTAAAAGGCTTGGCGCCGGTGTGTTTGCGGTAGTGCCTCGTCAGCTCGTCGCTCCGGGCGAATCGCCACTCGCAGCCCTCCCACGAGCACTTGTACGGCTTCTCACCTGGGGGATGAAAAAACACGCATAAGCACCTGTTTCATCGCCGCTCCACCAATCACACGCCTGTTTGTCTACTGTGGTCACCTCCAAATATGCCTCCAACGTGATATACTTCCAGATGTCAAGTCTACGTGCAGAGATTCTATTTAAAATATATTTTAGGATTCTGCTTCACTGATATCCCTTTAACTTTTCCCCCCTTTTTTCACAGGCTGGAAAGAGAGCCGTTTAAAAAAGATGGAGAAGCTCCCACTGGTCTTCAATCTTGCTGAACACGCAGAAGAGGAAGAGGCTAGAGACAAGTGGGGCGAGAGAAGAAGTGGAGAGAGGGAGAGGATGAAGGAGGAGGGGGGGGATTAGAGGCAAGGTGGGTGAGAGGAGGTGAGATTGAGAAGGAGTCGAAGAGAAGTGCTGCAGAAGTGGATTAAGGCAGAAGAGGCTGCAGATAGAGGGAGGAGGTGGAGGGAGAGAGAGAGGGGGGGGGGGTTGATAATTAGGCCAGTCACACAGCGTAATGGCAAGCAAGACACAATCCAGCCAGCTGCGTCCAAAAGATGTCACCTGCATCAGTCACACCCCATCTGGACCGAACACACTGACACACTGACCAGATTCGCTTGAGCTGCCTCGGCACAAAAAAAACCAAGACTTAATTTGTTGAATGCGATTATCAAAAAGGGACACGATCAATGGATCCAAGATTGAGAGACAGTGTTTGTTTTGGTGTCATTATCTGCACCAGCTGTTCAGGAAAGTCACCGGTCTGTTCATGAGGCAGAAGGTACAAAATCAATGCTGTACACTGTATGCCTTTGTTCCAATTAAAGGTACATTTCTGGTGTGCTGTACTAAATCGCTGAACTATGACCCACTCGAGCACTTTGTATCAGAGTCAGTGAGCGGGCTATTAACAGGAATCATGTACAGTTAGATGGTGAGAAACAGAGGTGCATAGGTCACAGCCGTGTTGAGATGATAAATGAACAGGTGTGAAAGGGATGGCCTCCATTAGCCATTATGAAATGCCAAGAAATACCTCCAATGAATACAGATTGAAACGCTTAATCAATTGTGATTCATTTTTACACTCTTCCCTCTTAACTACATCATGTTATGTCAATTTGAAACTAAAACAAAAAATATTGTTGGCACTAAACTCATTTGTTGTGCTGAATTTAAGCACTTTTTGGTTTAGAGACCCAGGAATTAGCCCTATCCATCCATGCATGTCCCCCATTGTGGCCACCTCCATACTGCCTCACTTCCCAGAAACACCCGGAGCAGCAGGTCTGGGCCATCCCACTCCGGCCAATGAAATTCCCGTGAGGCAGGGATGCCTGAATGTGTTGCCTGGCAACGGGAGCGAGGGGGGCTGGGAGCATGCATGTGTGTGTGTGTGAGAGAAGAGGGGGGGGGGGGGGGGAGTGCTGAAACATGAGGAGGCAGTAGTCAGTGCAGCTGGCTGGATCTGGCAACGGCACGCCGCCATGCCACCGGCCAATTACCGAGCACGCTGGCAGAGCACGGAGGCAGTTGCCTAGCGACGACAACCGTGGAGCTGTACAGGGCAAGATGGGGGAGGGAGGAGCGGGGGGGTGAAAGTGATGGTGGTGGTGGTAGTAGTGGTGGAGGTGCAGGAGGAGGAGAGGGAAGTGGGGGGGGGCACTAAGAGACCAGAGCCTGCAGCAGTACATAACCACTCAGCTACCGACTCCTCCAACGATACGCTGCCCACGTTGCCTAGCAACAGAGCCCCCCCCCCTCTCTTCCTCCTCCTCCTCCTCCTCATCGCTCCTTTCCCTTAAGATGCCCTCGTACAAACAGGCAGGTGTTCTCAAACACACATTTACACACTCTTTAAAAAAGAAATGTTACACAGAGTTTGATTGGCAGTTTAAAATGCCAATCAGTATGCTAATCCACTGGATTAGCCCCAACTCTGCAACATAATCTGATTATGCTCTGTTACTTTTGGATTACTTTGCCAGTAAAACATACGATGTAGATTATGGAGCTAAAGGGATTATGTCTCCTCATTTAAAGCATCAGGATTGTGGTCGGATGCTGTTGTTAAAAAGCTTTGTTTATTATTTAATAAAATCCCAATCATCTCATTCAAAGCAGAAATCCTTTTTCCTTTCAGAGTTTGTTTTCTAAAGTAATCAAATAAGCAATATTTGTCTTCCGTAATCTGATAACTGGGTGTTTCCTAAATCACTGTAATCCCATTATGTGTAATCTGTTACTTCCGAATGCTCTCACACACACACGCACACACACTCTCAGTCCAGCCTCTCAGGTGCCAGTGTTGAAGTTAATTGCATTCCCTCCATTAGCCGGAGCTGTAGCAGGGCAGCGGGGCCTCAGAGGTCATTAGAGGGGGGTCTCGGAGAACACTTTACAGGCTCCTGCCCACAACTACCACCGCAGGGCTGGAGATGAGAGGGGGGGGGGGGGTAGACTAGAGAATAAGGTAAGATAACAGACGGATGGATGGATGGAGAAATGTTGGAGCGGGGCATGGAAAACTAAAAGAGGAATTTGTTAACATCCATGCAGACATATTTTTCGACCAATGAATGTCATGATTACATGTGAATTAGACCAATAATTAAGTAGCCTATAAAAAAAATACAGCATCTTTATAAATGTGGGTTGAATTTTTTTTGTATTAAACAGGCAAAAGTTACATTTGTTGGAGCATTATTTATGTAGAAACAACACACATTCTGGACCTGAAGTATAAAGACACCTGGACATCATATTGCAGTGAGATATAGAGCTAATGATTTTTGTTATTGACAATGAATCAGTTTCTTAAAAATAGTCTTTAAATTCCAATAGTGCAATCCCAAAAAACTGCATGTTCTTCCATTGTTGGATGAAAGTTTGTTTGCTAAAAACACATTCGGCCATTCTCATTGGTCCATCCATTTTCTTTAGTCAAATCCTCAAATGGCTGGCCTGGGTCCAAAAAAAAGAGAAGCAGAAAGTGGCAAAAGAGCGAAGCAGCAACATAAGAGTGGGAGGCAGAAGCATACACAGAGACAGACATGCTCCGAGAAGACTGATACACAGAGTGAGGAAGATTAGAAAGAGGGAACAGAGGGATAGAGAGAACAGTTTGACTTGTTCCCTCACTCTGCCCAAAATCTAATTGTACCATTCCTTATCTGCCATAAGCCTATTCACAAAAAGCTCTACAGGGCACTGTCATTTCAACTCAGCCCGTCTAATTCCAGATTAAATCGTAGCCTTTTCTCCGTGGGTAATTTATGGAAATAACAACTAAGAAAAAGAGGATTTGAGTAATGACATCTTTAAACTTGTCAGGATAATGGCTCAGAGAATGGGGGAGCCTGTGGCACCGCTGTCTTTCTGCTGAAGAGGGTCGCGCTACTGTACCTCCCCCATTCCTGTCTTCATCTACTCTTTGTTTCTACTCACTATCTCCTCTTCTTCTGCCTTTTGTGTTTTTCTTTGTGACATCTCGTGTCGACATTTCCCCCCTTTATCATTCTACTTTCCTGGTGTGAATAACAAGACAGATGTTGCTTTTATCCAAAGCACCTGAAAGATGCGCTTGGGGGGAGGGGTTCCTCTGGAGCCCTTTTATGGTACTGTATGAAACAGTGTGTGTCATTAAATCGCAATCATATATGTTTTTGAACAATTCACTGGATAGAGAATGAAAAAATTAGCTTAGAGTAAAGGTGATATTTTGATCCAAAAGGATATTCTTCACTTGTTATTTTTCAGATTGGCCAGTGTATTTAAAGTGCAGTAGTTTATTAGTTTATAATTCAGAGAAATGGTTAATATTTGCAAATTTACATTGGGGAATGGAATAGTTTAAATAAATGCACTTCATGTTTCCAGTATGAACACAACCACTATTTTCATAGTTGTCAATAATAACAAAACCTAAAAACAATTGTCTCCAGCAACAAAAGAAAAGCAAACCAAATGGAAATAACAAAAGACACCACCACTCTGACATGGTTGGTGTAACCCACGTCATGTCCTGCCCCCCTGCACGCTCCCCCCAGGCGCCAAAACCAAGTGAGAACGCGTTTGACACGGACCATCTCCTGTTGTGTGCCAAATGTGTGAAAGGGAAACTCAACTCAACAGCTTAAAGATGACATATTAAGCCATGAAAGGTATCATTTGGATGTTGTGCCTCTACTGTGACATGTCTCCATGCGTTAGTGTTCAAAAAACTCTTTATTTTTCTCATACTGCCTGTGCTGCGGCACCTCTGTCTGAAACCAGAGCCCAGTCTGCTCTGATTGGTTAGCTGGCCGAATCTGTTGTGATTTGAAAACCGCTTAGAGATATCCCTCCTCTTACCCTATTTCTTACAATGTGTTAGAACGTGAGAAGCACCAGTGTTACATAGTGATGTTGCTATGTTACAGAAGTAAACAAAGGAGTCCAATTTGAGGACTTATCGGAATATTGAGATGTCAGAATAAATGATTATCTTGTTTCATCCCCTTGGCTTGTATTGACATTGGTAACGCACAGCATCAGTCTGGTCTCCCAGGGTTTGCCCAGTTGGCATGGAGTTCCAGCACCACCGGGGAAATCAATGATCGCGTGTCTGTGCCCTTTGTTCCAGTCGGGCTCACGCCTAAACCTGTGGTGTGCATCACCGCGGGTGAGATCACACATACAGCGTGTTTGCTTCATTCGCAACATATAGTTGTTGACAAGTTGGCTCGGAGCCAGAGCTTGGAAACGAGTCGTGTGTGTGTGTGTGTGTGTGTGTGGCTTGGACAGCCTTGGTGATCCGTCAACCATTAAGTGTAGGGATTTACATGGAGGGTGGCGAGAACATTTAATTAGAGTCCTTGTAACTTCATTTAGCCTGCTCTTTGCTGTACCTCCAAGCACATAAAGAAACAGCTATATATTAGCAAAGACTGCAGGCCACCAAGCATTTCATTTGTTCCTCCAGGCTTGAGCGATTGGCTATCGTTCAGGTGTCATATTCAAAGAGGTAGGTACCACAGTCGGAGGAGGTTTCAGATGCTTTAAGTAATAATACCACACTGTAAAACTACTACCAGTAAAAGTTAGAATCAGGTAGTTCTCTTTGGTGTATGGTGGGGCAAACATAAACACAGTGTAAGGAAAAAAGTTGTAAGAAAGGATGATTATATAAAGTACACTACTTGAGTAAATTCTTATCTCCAACAGATTTGGATCTTCTAACCTTCCCACACAGATCGCTCTAGAGTTCAAACAAACCCTCCCCATGTGTGAAGTGTGATGAAACCCAATGGCGGCTGAACCCTAACCCTGCTAATTAATATTGCAAACACACGCACCAAACAGCTATTCCTGTTTCCCGTCCCCTTTAATTGTTGGAATAAGCACACAGATGGCACCCCTCGTGACCCGCCTCCTACGACACCATTATATCCAACCTCAGATGGAGAACCACTGACCTAGACTTACAGTACAGAACGCACAGAGGACGGGAGCTCCTGAAATAAACCGGGGGAAATGGAAGCCTATCCAGGTCAATCCATCCATCACTGCGCAGTTACTCAGACAGAGGACAGCTCCTCGACAGGGGTCTGAGTGGTTTGGGATTGAGATGGAAGAGCGAAGGAGTTATAGCTACTGAACCCTCCCCCCCTTCCGTCTCCAGAAGAACCTTGACAGGAAGGACCCGTCCTGGTTTTAGGTAGAAACAGCGGGATAAGAAATGTGGGTTTTCTTAAATCATCACATTCTTATCGTACATGGTGATATTTTCATAGGGCAACAAGGGGACTCAGCCTTAAGCCTTCGCTGTGATTACTTGGCTGATTTTTTTTTTTATATTTCTTATCACTTTATGTGGTTTTGTACTTGTTCCAAGAATGTGAAGCAGGGGGATTTCCCTCAATTATCTCACGGCAGGTTATCTAGGAAAGGATTTATGGACACACGAAATTCTTAAAGTTTATCTCCACTCAGAAACCTAAATAATGAACCATCACATTTGTTTAAAAGTATATATAAACATACAAATAGAGGCATAGATTGAGACATAAACAAAGTAGGCTTAAACAGAGACAACACTGTCTACATGTGTTAATATACCCTCAAAGACTTGGATAATAAACAATAAAAAAAATGTTTTCCCATATAATATACATCTCTGATTTACTGTCTGAGATTTTAAGGCAACACCACGATACATGTAACTCTGATAGACTGCTCTTTCAGTTTCTATTTTCAGTGCACTCTCTCCAGCGGTGTCTCCTCCAGTGTGCAGCAGTCATTTAGCTTCAGGATTGAGCCTTTTTAGCCTGTCACCAACAATGAGTGTCAATCAATTTTATCACCTGCAGGTGTATCAAGTGGCCAGCTCTGGTAGGAAGAGGTGTCCTCAGAGCTGCCTGGCTGAAAGTCCCATAGGGCCACTTACTGATAATATAGCTGGAAAAGCACTAATATTCTCACACACACGACATTATGAAACCTTGTGTCTCTGTACGACTCCTATAAGCAAACACACAATGTTGTATATTAATGTGAGCTGTGTGGGCAATTCTGAATAATTATATTGCACCAATCCTGAAGCTAAATGCACATTAAAGAGTCCTTGCAGAAAAGAGCATTTTACTATCTTGTGCTGAGCAAGCAAGCTGAAACATTTTTAGTAATTTAATGAACAAACAATTGTGTTGGCAAAACCCTAAAAGCTGCTTAATCCATCTCTAACAGTATGTGCAGGATAATACAATCTAAAAGACTCTTTAGACTCTCACCTGTGTGTGTCCTCTGGTGGGCCTTTAGGTGGGAGCTCTTGGTGTACACCTTCCTGCAGCCGTTGAATTGACAGCGATGGATCCTCTTCTTGTTCTCCGGTAGCTCCCCGACCCCGATAACACACGCCGCCCCCTCCTC
Source organism: Gobionotothen gibberifrons (assembly GCA_943591055.1). Lineage (NCBI taxonomy): Eukaryota > Metazoa > Chordata > Actinopteri > Perciformes > Nototheniidae > Gobionotothen > Gobionotothen gibberifrons. Next base: position 484,311 of record CALSBZ010044932.1, on the reverse strand, counting down.
TTCGTCCTTCATCCGAACCGGGAGCGAGTGCGCCGCCGCCACCAGCCGAGCCGCGCTGAGCCCCGCCTTCCTGGCCACGAGCTTTAGGGTCAGCGTCCCGTCGGCCGAGGCTGTCAGAGTCTGGCTGGGTTTGAAGAGGTGTCGGCCCAGTTCTGGCGACGAGGGGGGCGTCAGGGAGGTGACGGCGCTCAGCTGCGCCTGGTGGACCCCTTCCATTGCTTCTACGTTTTCCAGGCCTTGGCCCTTAAGTTTGAGGTCTCTTTTCATTGCACCGGAGGAGGGGATATTCTTCCGCGTTGGGCAGAGGATGACCGGAGGGGGGCTCGGGGGCTCCGGAAGGCTGGGCAGGTCTGGCAGCAGGGCGTCCGTCAGCTCCTCCTCGCCGTCCTCTTCGCCGTCCTCCTCGCCGTCGTCCTTCAGGTAGGCGGGAGTTAGTAGGCCGTCCAGGTCATGGTCGAAGAGTTCTGACAGACGCTTGGGCTCCGTCTGAAGATAACGCTCCAATTCTAGGCAGGTCTACAAGACAGACAAAAGACTTCAATTAGACCCAATTCAGGTACATCTGCACTGAAAATGCCCACTCTCAAATCCCACTTGACAATTTCAACAGCCATCAGATGGTTCGATACGCCTTTCACACAGCGCAGAGAGGAAATCTGCATGGTGCCATCCACTCACCCAGACAGGCAACTTAGCAGCTCTGCCAGCTGTCACAACGCGCACACGCACAGATAGCCACCAAGACAGCCAGGATTACCTGGCAGCCACAGCTCGACGGCTGATTACACACTGATTGATTGCAACCGCTGTAGCGCGGAACGAAAGCGAGCCGAGTGGATAGCAGGCGGAGAAGTCCTAAACTGAACAGAACTCCTATCAAACAACATTTTATAGAGCTTTGACAAGCCATGTGTGCAGTGGCTTCCACTGAGCCAAGATAGGAAGATTTATTCAGCTGTAGTTATGGTCTGCTTCATCCCTATTACTCCAAACACCTCTCCCCTCGGAGGGCAAATAAAAGGCTACATCCCCGATTTTTGCGAACTGGCATCCCGAGAAGTCTATTACTTCACAACAAGCTGGCAAGGCTCTGAGAGGAGAGCCGGCGAGGGGGGAAGAGACGCCTCGTGTCCAACGATGAAGCTATTATGTTTGAATGGACGCCACCAGTTTGATCCCAGGGATCGTTGTGTTGCGCTTGTAGCCACTAACACATTTTGACAGCTGAGATGGAGGCTAGCAGCTCCACTGGGCGCGTGTTACTTGCCACTTCATTTGTGTGTAAATAGGCACTGACAGACAGAGTAGCTAGTTCCATTATCAGGAATAAGGTTGTGCAGACTGAACACATCAGAGACATTTACAATCTTACACCCCCCCCCTTCGCTTCCTTGTTTGCACCTTCTAAAAATAAAACTTCACGTTTTTTCTTTTTAGGAAAGGGGGTGTCTGTTGCTAAGGGAGTGTAATTTCTCCTCCAAGTCGTTTTCTTCCAGGAACACAAAGGGATTTGGAGTTGTTTTCTGACTGTTTACAGTATTTGCATATACTGACATCAAATTAAAAAGCTGGAGATAATGCCTCCTTCCTCCACTGCACGCCTACATGTTTATATTTATTTATTTCCTGTAATGGCTTTCAAAAATAACTTATTTTCATGCACTGTGTGAGGCCGTGATGGCTGAGGCCGGTGATTCTTTTTTCCTTTATTCTTTTTTTCAATTAAATATTGAAGGCATTGAGACAAGATGATGAAGGGGATAGCATGCGACGGTTAGAGGTACATGTATAGGCCAGCACTATCTTTCAACCCCCCTTCTCACTCAGTCTTACCATCACCTGCCTCCCCCCTATCGATTCCCCCAAATCTTCCTTTCCTCCCACCCTTTCTTCTCTTTGTCGTCCTCTCTTCTTCCAAGGTGAGGGCTAATTATCCGCTAAAACCGGCCCGTTAAAGGAGACTTTATTCAGCAAAACGCTGAGGACTGCAAACCAAGGTGAGTGTGAAGTAGAGATAGTTCAAGAGAGCGGAAAAGAGGATAGAAACGGATAAGTGAGAGGGGGGGGGGGAGGAGGAGGAGGAGAGTGATAGAAGGACGGGGCGAAGTACGCGAGGAAGGTGTTGACTTCACTTTCTCCATGGGGGGTGAATCCTTTTTGGAAGTGTGACATTTGGCATAACAGGATCCTGTCAGCGGGGCAAGCCACAGGCCGCGCAGAAAAGAGGTTTCACGCGCTATGAATCATGGGTTACGACCCCGAGGATGTGCCGGGGTGACAGCGGAGGGTGGGGGGAGTGTGCATACTGTACTTATACGCATACATGATGTTTGACAAGGTAAGAGGGATAAAAGAGGCTGCAGGTAAGGGCGGGGGGGGGGGTGGCAGGTACGGCAGGCTTAAGCGCGTGGCCAATTCTTCCCATCCTTCTTTCCACCCATCATTCCATCAAAGCCCTTCTCCCCCCCTCCTCCCTCCTCCCCCAGGTGGTGACATTAACATTGTAAGAGAGAAGGTCATGCAGTTGATCAGCGGCTCTTGTGTGTGGAACGGTGTGGGTGTATGTTCTGTATGTAATTTATGCTAGTTTGCTGGGTGAGAAGCATAATTATGCTACCCCGTGCGTAATTATGCTGCTCTTGTGTCCGCATGTTTGCCGGAACACCTACACACCGAGTACAGCAGCGTCTATTTCCTGAGTGTGTGTGTGTGTGTGTGTGTGTGTGTGTGTAGGCATAAGGAATCAGGAGCCAAAAGCATGGCCAAGATAGAGGAGCGCTCATGGCTCGGTTTGGACAAACGCCGATCTGGACGGCCAATATCAATTGGCGCTGCATAAAGCCAAGGTTGGTTTCCTAAAGGGCTTTCGGGATGATTCCTTCATGCGAGCCAGGATAAGCTGAGACAATCCAATGGCTGATCCACCTCTACCTAAAACTGGAGGAATTGGGTAGGGGGAGCAGGGCAGTGGGATGACTTTCAACAAATTCACGTTTTAGTATTGTTAAGCATTTCCTTTGAACAATGGAGTCATCAACTTCGGGTCTGTTCTCAAACATTTTACATTACTGCAATCGAATGACCATTGGACCATTAGGCCTGGCTCAAGGGAAGGTGAGGCCTTGACCGAGAAAAATAAAAGCTTTTTAAACGCTTTAAGGTTTAAAAAAACCTAAATGAGATGGTATAAGTGAAGTTTTACACAACCTTGACTGTCGCTCTGTATTTTAAGAATGTATTCTCTGTAAGTCTTTCCCTTCGTTTTTAAAGCAAAACATTCCCTATTCAAGACCTCCTATTATTTTATGATCCTCCACGAACCCTTAGGTCCTCCGGCTGCTCTTACAAAACACATCTTTTTCATATCGTTTTCTATTTAATATGATATTAAGAGTATTGTCAAGCTGTCTGTTTTTATTTCTAATGCTTTTATGTCATTCTTAGATAATAATCTTATTTTATGTGCAATATAAATAAAGATAATTCCTTCCTTCATTTGTTTCACCGTACTATGAACCCTAAACACTAAAGCAGTTATCATTATAATGTTATTTACACCCGTGTCAAAATGTTTTCCATGAAAAGGCCAATCAAGATCCATCACAACAAGTTATTTCATCACAAATCACGTTCAGGTTATGTCAGGTAGTGTCTCTTCTGAGTGGCTGCGCGGTGAAACACGGCACCTAACTAAGGTCAATGTTGACACTGATTGAAGTTTGAGCGTTCAGGCATTAAATCCAAAACAGCAGCGCTACTGCAAGGTGATGTTGTCACTATTAAGATGAGTGCGAGCCTGCTAGATGTTCTGTATCTTCGAGCTACTCATGTTCAAATTACCAAAAGTAACTAGAAACTAATATCAATTGAAATAATTAGTCATTAATCGATATAGTTGAGGTAAGTCTTAACTTACTTTGTCATTTGTTCTTGTTTTCTAGCCATTAACAATGTCACTTCCAGGAAAGGGTAATGAGTTGAGCACAGCAGCAATTAATTGCACTGCTAATTAGCGTGACGATTTTCAGCTGCGGCTTCAGTGACTGTTAGCCTTCAAGCGTGTTAAAAATGGCATGCTGTTAGCAGCTTTGTATCAAGGAAATAGAGCTGTCAGTCATAACTGATAGGTGAATGATAAGCAAGGTTCATTATAACCTTTCTTTGTCATCAAAACATTTAGAAGAGGGCACAATTTGGCGTTGTTTAGCACAGTTTGGGCATCGGCACAAGGTTTCTCTCATAAATTAACATAAATCTTATTTGTGAAAGGAAATCATTGTGAAAACGCCAAACTCAGCCGCAGAAACACTAGTGTATTCACACAGATAGGAACAACATATGTTAGGGTTAGGGTTAAGGTCATGCCACTAACAGTACATATTGTCCTCTTTACGCCTCAATTGTTCTATAAATAATTCAACAAAACAAGCTGAAACAAAAGCCAATAAAAAGGAAAAAAAAGTCACTCGTAGATTATGTTTCGTACACACGCACTCTGAATAACACATGCATGAAACACCTCAGGTTAGCAAGGCTTCAAATACGGCAGGTGTGACAAAAATACGCTGATCACGAGACACACTTCTCCGGCTGAGAGAGCTGCGAACCAGTCCTGATTCACTAACTTCTAATTCCTCTCTCCTCTGCCTCACCCTCTCCTCCCCTCTGCCTCACCCTCTCCTCCCCTCTTCCACATGGCCCTTGGCCTGGCAGCTGATCCCCTCTCCTCCCCTTCACATTTGGCCTGCGCAGAACCGCCTGCCATCAGCATCAAAGCGGAGGATGCCTCCCAACTGTTAGCACCCCGCTACGTTGCTAATAAAAAGCCTGGGTTATAAATATGAACAGAAGAGCATGCATAATGCCCTAAAGGAAGGCCCAAAACACCACTTAACAGATAGATGTAATGGGGTGGATACGGCTCATTAATTTTAGGATAATCGTGTTTAGTTTTTAGATGCCGTGATAGAGACAAGGTGCTATGAATAATATCCAGCGCTGATGCTAGCAGGGTTGAAAAGGGCAGGAGTGTGGGGGGGCCCTGAGTTGGAGGGGGTGATGCAGCACTATTGTTTAGAGGGGGGGGTTAGGGGGTGCTGTCACATGACCAATGATTCCCTACAGCACTTTCCTTGCAGGGATTGAGATTCTATTCATTACGCAAGGTTTTCATTCCTTATGCTAAGCTAACTAGCTGCAGATTCACATTTCATTTGCAGACTACACAACCTCATTCAAGAAACTGAATGAGGTTTTTTCACTTGTATCTTCCTAATATTGTATTTTCTTGTGATAGTTTGTCGTTGACTTTTGATGCTTTGGCCACAAAACAGTGTTTTCACAGAATGAGCTTTTGATTGCCCTCATCACTTTGCACAAATTGCAAAAAGATTTGTTTTCAGCAACAATATGACATTTTGATTGCTTGGTTCGGCCATGTCTATATCTAGCAGGGGTTTGATTATTCATTTTGAAAAAGTAAGTAACATTCACGTCACGGATGAATTAACAGCGGCTTCTCCGCAGCTTCGCTTCTCTTCTTCTGTTGTTTCACATTCAACTGTTTATTGCTCGCTGCATGATTTCATTTAAATCGCACAATGTCATTGGTCACAGAAAATGAGAAGGGCTTTGTCTGATTCACGGGGTGTGAATGCAATATCGCTGCTTTGATTAAAATCCTTCTGAGAAATGAATCACAGTTGTATCTTTAACATAAGGCTGTACCTAGGGTTTGGTGACATGGCACATAAGTAATTTCACAATGCTTTTCGGCTATGACAATCATATATTCTCTAAAATAACCATCCTTATCAGCATGCTTCTATCTATATAAAAACCAACATGTCATATGCACATACAGTATATGCTTCTAAAGTTGGCATGTGGGAGAATTGGAAAAGATATCCAGTCTCATGCTGGCTGCTTTAAAGAATGACGCGATCAATGGGAAATCTAACCTTCATTGAACCAGGTCAACAAATCTCCTTTTATCTCATTCTTTTGATTTGAGTTTTATAACTCACTCTTTGTCTATACTGACTACGTTTACGGCCATCACTATTTGTAATTCAGCACCACCCTTGGCACTTTTATCGAAGGAAAAGTTTGGGCAGGCACTTAATTCTCTGTCACCGAGTGTGCATGTGTGTACCATGCGAGTGTGTCTATGCACATGTGTGTGTCTTATCCTGCCAGGGGGTGTTATAGGGCCTATGTCTCCCATTGATTTGGTGAGCCAGGCCAAGCCATCACTTTGAGGTGACAGCTAAATGACCAGTAGCCCGAGGCAGTGGCCATCTCGCCAGCAGCCTTTGTGTGTTTGCGTCGCAGTGCCTAATCGATACCAAATGATACCGCGCAGGAGCTCATCAGCGGTGGCCGTCGCAGCTGACAGGGACGGTAATCTATAGCTTCACTGAGCAATACTTACACAACCCCCCCCCCTCCACGCGTATACACACAAAATCTCAGAAGGCACCCCTCTCTTCTAAGCTGCCCTTAAGGTTTTTTTTACTCAAACTCACCAAGAGCTCCGACCCCAGACTCATTGGAGAGCAGCATGGCGTCACCGGTGGATCCCAGTTGCGCGGGGGAACCTGCCTTCGGGGGGCCAGGCGGAAGGGAAGGGTGGGGTGGGGAGATAACGCTTCATTTTCCCCCCGACACTGATCTGAATAGCAGGGCGCCCTTGCTTCACCCTTATTCTCTACGGAGACAGCGGCGGGGGGTGCGGTGTTTGGCTTGGGGGAACTTAGAGCTCCTGATTCCCCAACGGGGCTCCGGAACACCGAAGCAAAGGAGAGACAGAGGGAGTGGAGACACAAAGAGGCTAGAGCTAGAGGGGAGCTAATTCATCTGAGATAGCGGGACAGGTGAGGGACGGAGAAACAGGTCTCTATATGCGAAAGATTAGGAGTAGAAAGTTCCATGGAGGTGAAAGTAGTGGCATCTTCCACACTTACAGGTGCACATTTTTTACTTTGTAGATAGTGGAAGATTGAAACAGTACAGACAGGAGACAGGAATCCTCCTCCTCCTCCTCCTCCTACTCACTGACTAACAGCTCCATCTCTCCAGGCAGCCGAGCCTCACCTAGCTGCAGATAACGCGGTGCGGAAACAGCTTAATTACACACACAGCCTTATCAGGCGACATTAGCCTCACAGTAATAATCAGGGCCTCCGTCAGCCTCTTCGTCAAAGCTTGGCAACGCAGCACCTTGAGGCGCTTTTACACAGTGTGGGCTGCGGGCTGATAACAGACACCGCCAGTTGTTAAATCACAATTTGCTGACAGAGTTTGAGGGAATAATGCACATATGGTTGTAAACCAGACAACTCCCTTTGCACACAGTCAATTTTGGTGTGGATGGATGGATGCGCTAAAAGACACTAAGGCAGCAATTTCAATTCTAAATGCCTAGATTTCATTTCACACACTTAATCTGACACTTTCATTTAAGGTTCCGTCTTCAGAGTATTGCTAGCTCGGACATGCACCTGTTTCTTTCACGAGTATCACTTTTGCTCTTTCTGAGGTAAGACATCTCCCCACTAAGCCCTCCGTATCTGGCGATTTACGCGACACGTGTATGTGTGTTTGTGCGTGATGGGGGATCTTCAAAGCACCTTTCATCTCGCAGGAAAGCAACAGTGATGGAGCACTCAGAGCGCAAAAACCTGTGACCTCTGCTTAATGGAGCAGAAAGACATTTCCCATTGCTTTCTCCGAGCAGACACAACAGAAACCACACATCCGCATCATCCATGACACCAGGGACCTCACCCCTGTCTTCCCATACCGCGACATGGACCTACCCTCTGTAAAATGTAAAGAAAGTGTTGGAGATCAGGTGTTATGTAAACAAATGTTCCATTGACCAGATTTATTACAAGGACAGGTCACAGCTTCCATCTTGGTTTCTTTAGAATCCGAAGTGACAATGCTGAACAAGTAAGGCCAGCAAAATGTTTCAAATAACTTTAAAGAATTAAAAGTACAATCTATTAGAGTAAGGGTTTTAATCTTTCAATAAAGAGTTACACAAACAACAAACTTTATTGATAGTTGTACTGTACATTAGACCGTAAACAAAAAAACTAGCCTCATGTATTACATGTATTACTAGCTGCATTAAAGAAGCCCAACAAACTAGCTATTGGGCGATTCAAATCATCAGTTAAATGTTAACTGATGTAAAAAATCTATTCGGATCTAAGGTCATTTTTTCATAGACTTTTATACAAGAGAATGAGAGTTAAAAGCACTTGGGTTTCTGATGAAGATTAATTATTAATAATTCATTCATAAAATAATGGACTAAAATGCACAAATCACTAATTCCATTTTCTCAAATGAAATGCTGTTTCTTTCTCCTTCAGTTTTATTGCGTGCCACACTAAAAAACTGTCACATCTGAACTCAAATCCATCCTTCCACACAGACAAAGCCACACATGTATCCTTTAAATGCTGAAAGAGACCTGACAAGCAAACAGACTGAAGATCTGCCGACCTTGAGCGCGATACAGGCATTATGAAGAGGTCTTAGGCTCAGGGTACAACAAGTGCACGGCATATAAAGACCTCTGCGGTTCCATCTAAATAGCTTGTGACAAAGTGTGCAAAATATCTTTGTTCTGGTATTAAGTCGGGGATCGGAGAGGTGAGGGTGAAATAGGATAGAAAGGGAACAGAAGAGAAGAAGCATCTTGAGACTGGAGAAGATGGGGAGGAGGATGAAATCAGAGCGGAGAGCAGCATAGCAGGGGTATGGAGGATGGGGGGGGGGGGGGTGGGGGGTATAATCCCAACGAGTGGAGCCGTGTTGCACTCGCCGGGGAGGGGAACTCTGTCTCTCTTTAACTGGATTTGGGTGAGCTGCTGTTTATCGGTGAATGAGTCGCCAAGCGCCCCCTCTCAGCTGTCAAAAGCACCCTAATCTAATCAGGAGACATTTCAGCCATTTGCTTTCAACACGGCAGAGTTTAGAGTGCATATCGGACATGTTTGCATGTGTGTGTGAAGGAACCAGTGTATGTATGTGGGGGGGGGGGGGGGGGGTGGTTCGGCAACAACAGTGGTTTTACACCCGACGTTAGCAGCTTGCAGCAGGATTTGGGGAGTCTGCGCTCCGGATGTGGGGACCCCATTGTGTGCGGCAGGCTGGCTAATCTTCATTACCGCACACAATGACGGGGCGAGAGAATGGGGGCCTTGGCTGGAAATGGCACGGAGAAACAAAAGAGCGGCGAGAGGAGAAAGAGAGAGGGGAGGAGGGCCGAAAATAACAGTGGGGAGAGGGGGAGATAAAGGGGACAGTGAAGCGGAAAAACTCAGCTTCCTCCTCATACAGTGGCAGTCGGAGAGGGCCGCTCGACACCCCGATCACGTCCGCAAACCGTTAAGTGCGACTGTGGCGCCGTGTGTGCACTGATAAGAGCCCAAATGGTTCATTCTTACAAGCTTCTGTACAACTACAAGGCAAGCCACCCCTGCTTTTGCCACGCAGGTGTTGAGTGTTTGTCAGGGCCACAGTTTCAGGCTCTTTATTCCAACAATAAACCACAGGGTTAGTTATGGCTGTTTGTGCGGGAACAAGCAGGAACAAGCAGCAACAAGCAGGTCAGTGGCACATCCTCGCAAGGCCACGTTGGATTAGCTCGGAATTGTCTGCGCGGTTACGCAAGAGCGTCTATATATTACCTCATTCACACCAACGCAACTCCGGTTCAAGCTCCGTGCTAGAGCTTTTCAGGTTCAGAACCGGTTCTTCGGGTTTAGCTCCGGCTCTTTTCACACCGCCCAGAGTCCGACTGGTGCTGCGTCATTGCGTCATCGTTTGCGTCATGACGTAACCGTTTGCGTGCCTGCTTCATAAAGCCAAAGCGCGCGGAAACCCCTCACAGCTCACACCGACAACAACAACAATGGCCGATTGTGTTGAAGCGCTACTCGTTTTGGTTTCGCTCTGTCGAAACGAAATGGAAGAAATGGGACGACTTTACTACCAACTTTACAGTCGTTACATGCTACATTCAAAACTGCTTTACAATCGTAATCATCAACTTCAACGTCGATTCCGATCCCCCCTGCCCCTCCCCCTGCCTCGACGTAAGCGTGACGTATGCGGTGCTTTTGCTCTAGCCGGACAATTTTTTGGTGCTTGAAACAAACCGGATTCCGGAGCTAAGAGGCTGCTCCGCTGCGGTGTGAACAGGAAAACCCGGTGCTTTTCAAGCTCCAGCTCCGAACCGGCCCTGAAACACCGTTGAGGTAATGTGCACAAAAAACAAGAGGTGGGGGAACTGTCCTTGCGTCTTTATTTCCACGGCAGCACTTTCAAAACAAACCTGAGCAACCAAGATTAGCCCGAGCCGCTTAAAATATTGAAAGACGTCTCCTCACCGCTGCTGTGGGCTCTCCGCCAAGAGATTGAGGAGAGAGAGAGAGAGAGTCGGAGATGAACCTGATCACCCTTCTGAGCGGGGAGCATCAGCGCAGTGCGAGGACTTTTCACCCCAATTTCATCCTGGCAATGTACGTCTGCCCAGCGGAGAGGGGAGAGAGCAGTTAGACGCACTGAGAAAGGTGTTAGGAACTCATTGACTTTGGCCTTTAGCTGTGTGTGTGTGAGAGTGTGTGTGTGGCTCACAAGTCCAACATTCAAATGTTAAGCCCCGAATAAAAGCCGTGTTAAGACTCCGGGTTAAAGTTCAACGGCTGGCAAATTAATTTCAAATGAACAGGCGGTCGTGACAGTTACAGTGAAACATGTCTAGCATGAACACACACATTGTTCAAGAGACAACAGCCACTTTACTTTCTGATGCAGGTACAAACACATAAACCCAATGAACTCCGTCTGTGAGGCTCTCTCCGTCTCTTCCTTTGCTTACACACACCAATGAAAATTATTGATGTGCTCTCTTATAAAACAGTGGCTGCTCCCTGAAGTATTCCTGGCAACATCACAGGCTGAAAATAGCAGCCGACCCAAATAACTTTCCCCGCCGGAACGAAAGACGGAGCCAGACCACAGCCACCGGCGACTGGCTTTACTAATTGGTCGCATTTTACAATGAAATAATATCTGGGGCAAAAGACGGGATAACACATAGCAATAAACTGGAGAGCATGAGGATGTGCTGTCTAGCCACACAAATACTCTCAGAGAAGAGAGGAGGGGGTGATTAAAGGGAAGGGAGGGTCTGGGATGCCTTCGTTCTTGTTAGCATAAGTTATCAAATTCTCGGAAAATACACAAGGGGGAATTGGGTAGTGAAACATTTATGTGACACCATCAGTTTAGTTAAAAGATGGGGGAAAACATCTACAGCAGGGGTTCTTACATGTTTTAAGTCATAAACTGGTATTTGTAGCACATATCCCCAAATGGATACTATGATTTTTATTGATTTAGCAATAAATAAGAATTCATTGCAAGAAATCCAGCATATTTACACACATTCGGCCAAGAATGAGCGAAAAGATGCAAAAATAGAAATGATAGACACAATACAAGTGTCTATTTAAGTAATACCTTTCCAATACAAATCCACATCTTCCAAGACAGATTTATTTATAAGGAAATAAGTACATGTACTTTACTGTCAATTGTGTATGAGCTATTTCCTGGATAAAGGTTAAAAACTTGTTTAGGACCATTTATGCCCAATTGACCAATGTTTACCTTCAGAAACCAAAATAAACTATTTTGACATTGTGAATTCCTTGAAATGGCCAGATGTTTTTGCCTAGGGCCTGCAATTATGTTAGCCCACAAAATGACACCAAACCTCCCACTTAAGCCCAGAAAGAACACCAACACTGTAAACTTCTCACACACACTCACATGCTGGCCATACAAGGAGAGCGATGGAGGGAGGAAGGCATAAACGCCAATGTCTTTTGGCAGCCCAAATCTTAATTAGCACCGGGAGATTCATCTAATCAAAGGGTTGCCAGCCCATCATTAAGGCTAAAACACACACTGCTCCCCTCGCATACCAGAACAGAACAATGGGAAACAGAGGTAGGCTGTCACGCTGATGAATGGCTCTTCCCACAGGTCTCATTAAATCACAGAAGGGCACTTCCCAGGTTGTTCCGAGAGTTAAGCAGGGTGCAAAATCATCCAACCTTCTCTCCTTCTCTGTCTACTTTGACACTTATATAGCCCTTTTTTTTTTACCAAGGCTGCACGTCAAAATAATATTTTTCTTAGTGAAAAATTGCGCTTTCAGGCTTTGACATATAGGCTAATACCAATTCAAGCTGAATCCCCCTGGTTTTGAGCATACAAGCCGTATCTTATTCAGACAACTCAGCCCCGCAGGAGGTTGGAATGACTGAAGCTACATGACGTGCCCAGTTGGCCGGAGATACCAGAGTCTTTAGGGTAATATGGGGCCTAGTTTGATCTTCCAGTAAATGTAGCAGCCGCCGCTGACAATGGAACACACCCTTCACCCGCATTCAACCGCCCTTCAATGTCCTCACCCCTGATGTCTAATAAATGTACTTTGAGATCAAGTTAAAAGCTTGCTTTTGTATACATACAACCTCAATTACCCCTTCTGCTAACCAGTCAAGTCCAAGTTCACGTTTAGCCAAATTTGAAGAATAACACTCAAGAGATTTCTAGGATGTGTTCGAGGAAAGGTCGCAGTGACCTAGACCTTTGACATTTGACCACCCAACTCTTTATCCATCAATTCATCATTCAGTCCCAACTGGACACTTCTACCAAATGTCCTTCCTACTCCACGTGGTTTTTGAAATATCACATCACCCGAAAACACAACTCCTTTGGCAGTGGCTTTTGCAGGCACAGAGGCTTACAAAAAGAAGTAGACAGAAACTCAAAGAGGGAATGGATTAGGGTTAGGGTAGGAAAGGGTAATGGAGTCATTTTTGGAGAACAGATAGGAAGGAAGGCGACATTGAAAGGGGGAAAAGGTCCTGACACATCTGCCATCCACGCGGAGTGCTTTGTAGCAGAGAGCAATACCAGGTGGAAAAACACCACTTGCTTTGCATGTTGGACAACTGCAGCTGAGTGTTGCGTCTGGCATGCAAAGCACGTGCCCATGTGACTTATTAAAAACACACAAACTTGGTGTAGCTTACATCATACAGTTTGAACTCATACCGCTGTCTCTAGGCCAACTGATGTTGTTGTAGACACCCTGAATGGAACTCCAAGCAAAGATAACATTCTCCTAAAATACCTTTACAATAGCACACGCTCCTAAAGGACCAAGGCCTGCATTGGGCAGCTGTGGTCTTGACCAATGACTGTCTTGCTTTATAAACTATCCGAGCGGTTTCAGAGCGCGTCGCGTCCTTGCGGCTGTCACCACCAAGAGCTTAGGGCCGTGATTGATGACTGGCTTCGGATGACAACAACAAGCAGTGGTGTTTACTCAGGGCAAATTGCCCTTGTCTCTCTCCCCACCTTCCATCTCTTTCTCCCCCCTTTCCCTTGCTCAATCTTTGGAGAGGGATGGTCCACATGGCTGGATCTCTGGTTTCTGGATGGATATGAGTCCCTCGGGGTGGGATTAGCCTCCCAGAATGACAGCTAAACAAACAAATAGGCCAAAGCTGGTCTTCCTCTTTGCCAAGGCTGCCTAGCAACAGGTAGGCAGTAAGATGTGCCGCTTGGTATGTCACAGCCAGCCATGGCAATAAAATGCCCGGACATGGTTTGAAAGTCTCAAAGCCAATGGTTTCCAAATATGTGAGCAGTATGGAAGATTAAACACACTGCAGTCCAAGTTGGAAGATAGGAGGTAACCACGGCAACCAGCTATCATCTGAAGCCTTTACATACTTGTATTGATTCATGGATATTAATTCATTTGAAATACGTATCATTACAGCCATTACAACAAGCTATGTCAATCGTGCCACCGGCTAAATGGACATGAAGGCTAAGTGGCTGATGCTCTTTAAAAAAGCCAATAAAGAAATATTGAGATTCTGAATTGGCACTTTGTAAATCACCAAGGTTTATAGATGAAAAGCTACAGGAAATGGAAACCCAAAAAGGCACAAAAGGGCCTCTCTAAAACAATTTTTGACCTGATCAAAAGTCAAAGAAGTTTGCCACAGTCTCAGCATACATAGCATGTTCTGAAAATGAGTATCATGCAGAGCTGATATCAGTATGGCTCTTCTTAGAATATATTTCATGAATTGATGCCTTGGTGCCGTTTATTTATGACACGCTCTGTTTGAATGAGCATTTTATTCAGTATTGTGCCAAATTTGGATTGCATCACTCTCCAACTTTTTTGCAGAAGCAGAAGAAGACTTTAAATAGGGGTTAGAGCAGGGCAAATCAAACAAGGCAGCTGTGACTTCTCAGAATTGAAGGAAGAGACACAGAGCAGAGAGAGTCATGAGATAAAGAAAAAAAGAAGAGAGAAAGAGTTGCCGGAGACTTCTCTTCCTTTCTCTTCTCTGCCTGTGGATGGCAAGCCGGATGGCAGCAGCGAAGCATGTCGGATCACTGTAAGGTGCTGTAACGGCTTCCCGATTTCGCCTCAAATGATGTGAAAGTCATTGCCAAGCCATGTGTGCTGGTGTGAGGCGAAAAAAATGACTGGCTCCTCTTCTCACTGTTAATCAAACCTGGGGTGGCAGAGCGTTTTGCAGACGGAAGCCATACATAAAGATGTGCTTGTTCAACACCACTGCCTTCTTCTTCTTCTTCCCTTTCCCTCCATCTACACCACCTCCTCTCCCTCCGATGCCAGTCACCAGAGCATCAGACAAATGAGCGACGCTTCCTCTCTTTCATCAGCGCTTCCAACCTTTTCATCAACGCCCATAAAGCAATGGAAGGCACCCATCAATGGCAATGGCCTCTCTAGACGCCTGAGTGATGAGACAGAGGTGGCAGAGTTCAGTAAGCGCTTTATTGCAGGATGGATGTTACTGGGTCAGGGGGTCGCTCGCACATCCCATTACACAACAAACCTGTGTGAGGCGATGCACGGAGAATCCTGCAGAAGAATTCGAAGGATGCATGCATTTAGCACAGATAAGAGGATGTTGTGAATAAATACAAGCTTATACTGAGCGTCTACACTTCCTAGAAAACAGCCAGCCCTGTCTTGTTAGCATAACGGCTGCTGCTCAGGAGCCAAATTGCTTTTTTGCCGTTCTAGCTCATTTATTTGTTTATACCAATTAGATGAACTCATAGCTGCTTTTATTACAGCGTCTATTCCAGCGGGCCGACTTATCTTCTCTCGGAATCGATGCATAAAGTAATAACCTTGTGCCTGGGAACACTCACAAGGCGTCCAGCAGAGATGCTACAAAGGCGCTCCTTTCATGTCCCAGCCATGTCAAATAGATTGTACAGTACGCGGTGTCCATCCTCGAGATCTTCTGACAGCGATGCGAGCAAAACAACGCAGTGAGAAATCAATTTCATATTGAGCGTCATGAGGTTGGATGGAATGCTGGGAGGGATGTCTGTAAATGAATACAGCAGGCCTCATGTGAATAACACAAAGTAAACCACATGTCAGTTAAACTAAAAAGGGAATTAACTACGCTTCTTCTTTGGAGAGCGTCCAAACTTGATTTCGGGAATCTCATACTTCCAGTTGACATTTTTAATAAAGCCAGAGGCACAGACTGAAGACACCACCAGGAGCTCTTTTGAGACAAATCAGATTAAATCCCAGTTTGTCCTTCCTCCTCCTGCCCTGCAGAATACTGAACTGTGCCCGTTACAGGATTGATTTAATTTGAATTTGCATACAATTACATCAAACAGCAGCGAGTAAAAGGTCACGGAGAAGACAGACAGAGGGGGGGGGGGGGGGGGTTTAGCTGGTTGGTTAACTTTAGCTTCCTACATGGACAGGAAATACATGAATCAGAACTCGCTAATTCCTATAGCTAATGCTCTGCCAAGCAAAGAAAGTGACTTAGGGATAATTGTTACCTGGAGTGTGACGGGGAAAGAAATGCAGAAGTTTACACAACAGCCCTGCAGAGATTCCAAAAATCCATACACTGCTTATTCTATAAGAGGGGGGGGGGGGGGGGGAGACTGGATGGAAGAAGACGCAGACAGGATGGAGGGGGCCGCTTGGCTGCGCTCCCCGCCATGCTTGCTGTGTGTGAGAAAGCAGCTGTGGTCTACTGAGGATTACATAACACACTGAGACACATACGGGCCGGCGTGCATGTACGCAGATGTGCACACGGCAGTGTATGGATGCATATGGATATTTAATGTTTCAACGCACATTCTATCTCCTTTCTGACCCTACTAGAACCCGGGACATGGGTCATCTCTCTGGGCCTTCTTTACTAAATTCTTCCCCCATCCCTACTTCTTTCCCCCACGTTTCCTAAGGACTCTTCTTCTCCGACTGTCTTCCCGAGTGCGCTCCTGGGGGGGGGTTTCGAGCCCACCGGTCTGTGAAATGCGAAACCCTGCAGCGGGGAGAATGTGCGTGCTCTGCAACTTCCTCCACCTCCTCTACGTTTTTTCGCCAACGCTGAGGCTGGAGCGGCCTGCCTGGGAAATATGCGTGTTGTGAGCCAGAGTGGATGCATGTGAGCTTGCATATGGAGGTCCCGCTCCTTCCACATTTAGAAAAGCCACGTGCAGTCAGTATGGAAGCCCATAATGCACCGTGCGGCGACGCGCAGACAGAGTTTTCGCTTGGTTAGGCATCACGCACTCAGTCTACATGTGTGTGTCGAGCCCCTCAGGGATAATATATGTGTTGGAGGAGTATAGAGTGTGTCCTGGGGTCAATGACAGACAGCCATTTGCAGTGTCCCGTTACGTCCTATCCATCAGGGTCAAGTGCTTTGGATGAGATGTCAAAGACGTGCATTTCAATCCAGATGTTTTGTCGTTCATATTTCAACACCTGAACGTTACACAGGACGTTAAAGGAAGCCGACATACAGTAAACAGCCATTTCTGTCCCTACGAAGATGCATAACACTTTTCTCTAGTTCCACGTATAAAGTTCTGCTTGTTCCAAATCCAGCTCAGCCCTTCTGTTTGTTCCAACTCTGAACAACCGACTGTACTGGGATTTGGAAGCGAGACAGCACAGTTGAGTTTGGCTCTATTTTGTTCAATAATGGAACAAATAGCAGCCTCAAATGTGCCATCTGCAGACCTCCAAAACACTTTCCTTGTTTCTTTCTGCTCCCCATCCCCCTATAAGCGCCTGAATCATGCCTCACAGACACCAACAGGGGACACAGTCATCATTCTTGCCATCGCATCTCAGGGAGCCATTTAGGGTCTGACTACAACGGCCTCCTATCTCAGCATCAGGCGCCATAAAAGCATCAAATTCTAAATTGTGCCTGGAATACAGAGGGGGATTGCTCCAGTCGCATGGAGCTTTTAAGGCTAGCCACAACTCATAATTCATGTATTCAGGAGGGCTCGCTGGCATCTTCGTGTGGCGACAATGAACGCAGGGACCGCTCTGCCAAGAACATCTCTCTGCTGCGCGGGGGGAGAGGGGGTTTCAAAGTGTGGGGCGAGTCGTAATCCTCATGCTCACAAGGACACTGTGCAATCTTCTTAGCCCAAATATGGGTTGTTTTCCCAAAAACTTTGATATTTACTCCAATTATTCCTATCGAGACACAAGGGGTTTGAGTCAATGGCTGCAAATCGGAGAAAAACTGTTATTTAAACTCTAGGAAAGATACATTACCCCCCCTTTTTTGTGTTTTCTTTAATTGTGTTATACTTTGAATCGGGATCATGATGAAAATACATATTTATGCTTTAAAATCGGCACATTTAGGTAGCAAAAGTGGCTAAAGGTGAGAGAAATGTGATGCAGGATTATAGATGCTATCAAGCTGTGACATTTTAAAGTCAATCCCACACTGAATCCATGTTCAAGAGAAGAGTTTATCTCCGATATCACGTGTTAAAGTGACATTTTTGACCAAACACGATGAAAGCAGACCACAGCTTCTAAAAAGGAGTAAGATGAATGCTTTGATTAAAAATATGAAATTACATTTTCTACAGATAATGAGTGCAAAACTTGCCGAATTCCAAAATGGACGTTGTCTGAGGGGAGCATAAGCTGCAGAAATGGCCAGGGAGAGACATTTCCAGTCCTCACAGCTTCCCCTGCCTACACACGCAGCTGTCTCTCTTCCATTTGCATTAGGGATCGATTTTTTGATATGCAGGCTGTGGGTGAGAAACAGGGAGAGGACTGCACACATGGCCCCATACAATTCAGAATCCACTGACAGTGTAGCTGGGAGTTGGAGACTTGTTATAAAAAGATGCTAACAGTAGGATGCCAATTAGGCTGCTTGGCCACAACGAATGGATCCGCGGTCACGC
>CALSBZ010044932.1:447493-463333 GCA_943591055.1 Gobionotothen gibberifrons | reverse complement strand
CACACACACAGTGTTGTAGAGGTCTGTAATCTCATTACAGTGCTAGGGGAAGGCTGGCCGAGGGCCCCGGCTACGCGATTTACACATAGCATTTTGGGAGGGGGAGCCGAGCTCAGACGCACTCTGGAGCTCCCGCTGACATTTATCCATTTGACACAACTCACTCCATCTCTCTTTCCGTCTCCTTCCTCTCTTTCACCCTTTTTTTCCCTTTCCTCTTGCTCCTCACGTCTGCCCCTTATATATCTACTTCCTCGAATACCATTTCCCTCTTTTAGTGCTCCATTTATCCCCATTTTCCTGTGCTGTACTCAGGAATGAAAAGCTTACAGTTCGACAGATTGAAAAAAAAAACACATGACAGACAAAGGGTTGAGGTCGGTCAGCTGACTATAAAACAACAAAAAGAGTGTCTGGCACTTCTTTGTCCTGTTTAGCCGATTTCCACACGGCTGACTGGAGTGTAAAATATTAAACAGATAAATCCTGTTATTTTAGTGCATATTTGATGTGCCCCTTTGGACTAGCCAAGCCACAAAAACAGTTCAAACAAATAGATTTAACAATAAAAGTGAGGCAATCTTTACAATCATTACAAAACACCAGGGCACATAATGTTATTAGTTGAATAAATGAGCATTATCAATAGAAATGACACGGCTTAGTCGAATACTTGATTCTGATTGGTCCATTTTGACATTTCAAAGGTTATTAGTACTCGATAACACACGGCTGCAATGCAAAGTACTTAAAGCGTTCAAACTAAAGCATAATTGATGGAAAACAGGGTCGTTAAACCCAAGATAAAGATTCCAAATAACCCCAGTACAATCTCTAAAACCCTCAATGGAATTCTTGTCTAGCCGTTTAAAAAGTCCCGCCGAGTAGTAAAATCCTCAACATATGAGGCTGTAATATCTTCTTCATGTGTATAATAAAACTTAAGAGCCTACAATTGTAACTGACAGTTTTTATGTCTGTGGCAGGGTTACACATGTCGAACTAAAACTATAAATTATACTCCATCTATCCGAATAATCCTATAAGAGATAAAAAAAATCAACTATAAAGTATACCTATACAACTGTAAATGTTATGAGCTGACTTGATTTATATGTAGCAAAGTTATGGGTACTTTACTTTTCCATTGAAACGAACCTTCCTTTTCATTTGATCTGATCTTTAGGACTGCACTTGTTTGAAGCAAGTTCGTGCATTGAAAGAAAGACAGATATTTATTGAATTGTTTGTTTTGCTGTGTACCACCCATGCAGCCATCACTGGGAATTACCCAAACTGAAAGCCTCGTTTTCAGCTGTGTACCCCGCCTCCTCTTCCTCTTCCTCTTCCTCTTCCTCCTCCTCCTCCTCCTCCTCCTCCTTTTCCGTCTTCCTCGGCCTAAGCCCATGCATATCATAGATAAAAAATAAGTGCTCACCATTATCCGTGGGCACACAGCGTTATATTGTGGATGCTGACATTGCTCTTACCTGGCAGTTGGTGCTTTTACTATATTAATAATGGAGCAGGCGCCATCCATCATGGGGATATGAGGCTGCTAATCATGTCAGTTCCCTGCATATTCACTCCCTTCATCAAAAGAGGAGGGGAGGTAGTAGGGGAGAGAGGCAGACGGAGAGGAGTAGTGGTGGTGAGATAAACAAAGAGAGGGGGGAATGATAGGGAGAAAGAGGGGAAGAGAGAGGGAGATGGAAGGGGACAATATCAATGTGCTGAACACATGACAGATGCCCTTGGCCTTTTGCTGAATGGCTTCCCTGTTGGCAGGAGTTAACCAGTGTATTTAAACAGGACAAGACGAATGGGACCTCCACTCCCTCTGCTTACTGAACCAGCCCATTTCTATTCCAACGCACCGCCGTCCCCCATGTGGGAATGCTAATATGGCTAGCTGACATTGGCAGGGTTAAAACTTCATAACGGCATTCTATCGGAAATGTTCACTTTAAAGTAACTTTCCGGAGCTTTTTTTGGAACGTCTGCTGGACGTGATGTCAAAAAAACATAAACCAAAACTTGTAACATAACACAGTTATCAAATCAAATCAAATCAAGTTTTATTTATAGAGCACATTTTAAAACGATTTTTGGTCGAGCCCAAAGTGCTGTACATACAATAAAAATGCTTTACAATAAAAACACTTTACAATAAATACAACAGCACAAATACAAAATAACAGTTTAAGTAGCAACAGGCAAAAAACATTGGAAATAGCACCTGATGTTCGCAGCAAGACAATCCCCAGCTCGCCTGTCTATCCATTCCCTGCAACCCAGGGACCTTAAGTGTCAGGGCTTTGCTTCCCTTCATTTAGCCTCATTTGGCGTAATATGACATCCGCTCGGATGTGTTTCAACATAACAGTTACGCAAATCCGGTGCACTTTCTTCCAGTTCCAATGGCTCCGGCAGAGTGTTATGATAACCTTTATGTTTAGAGGAAATACGGATATTCAAATGTTCCTCCAACATCTGTCCTCGAGCCTGGCTTTTGCCCGGCCATCAGCGAGGAAAAGTGAATTTCCTTGTGATTGATGGGTCTGGTTAAATAAAGATAAGATTTAGAAAAACGTGGCCATATGTCTGCCGTATGCAACCGTGCCTTTTGGCTCGGAGCCCGGATGCTGAACATCTTCAATATCCTGACGTCTTCATGCCTCACGCTGCTCTTCCATCGCGGGGGTAAGAGCCGGGGGAAGGGGGGGAAATATGGAGGTTGAGGTGGAGGTGGGCGACGAGGGTTGGATTTCAGAGCGACAGGCCGACTGAGAAAAAGCGATAATGAGCGCTTGGGGCTGTCTGGGGTGCTTCCCGCACGAGATAGCTGCAAGGGAAGGGAATGTGGAAGGGGGGGGGGGGGAGTAAAGGGTGCAAGGGAAAGTGCCCTCTCAGCTGGGTGATGTTTGATGCGGCGCTGCTGCTTCCTACGCTGGGAAGAACGAGCGGAAACACAGCCAGCGAGGAGGCCATGAGGGGCAGCTGTTAAGTGCCAATTAGGCGACAATGAGTGGGAGACGGAAATACCCATTTGCACACTCTCTTCCCTGCAACAAGGCAGGGAGGAGCAGGCAAAAAGTGAAACAAATAGGGCCTAATCCCTGTCAGTTTTCCCAGAGTCTCCCCCCCACCCCCACCCCCACTCACCCCTCTATCTCCCCTCCTGCCTGTTAGGTAACGTCACATCAGTGTCGGCTGAAAATGTGCACGATGATCCGCTGTTCCATTTAGTCGCGTCTCTGTCTGGCCTCGGCCCTCTCTTGAAGGCCAATGAAAGGAACGTTTTTGTAAGAGCTTGTCACATTATGGCAAAGGACAATGCCTCGTGTCAGGCGACCAATTAGTGAGCGGATTCATTCACGTTTTAAAGTCCATGACAGACTAAATGATAAGGTAGGATGAGCGAAATGGGAGCCACTAATGGCACAAGACGTTGTGGTTGGGCAGTAATCACACTTTATTGCAACGTCATCCAACCCAATCCCAGAAAAGCTACCCAAAATTCACAATGAATGGCTTCCGGCGCAGGAATCTTTGGAATGGACTGACGTGGATGAGCTCTTCTTCTGCAGAAGTCTGATATGTGCTTGACATCAAAATAAAGTACCAGAGACTAGTGACATTTTAAAAAGTCTGTTGAGATAAACTTGAGGAGACGAGATGTGTGCGCACAGTAGATCAGGGTCTTATCAAAGTGAAACAACTTCAAAAGCAATTCTTCAAAGTCCGCGATTCATAGTCTTGAAACGAAAGCCCCTTAGAACACACCCCTTAGCAAATTAACTTTGGTATTAGTCTGCTTTAATTAGCACACTGTGAATCCCACTCTGATTGGGACAAGCTAAATGCGCTAATCAGTCTTTACTTCATCTGTTGGTGTCTGCATATGTCTATTCCACCTTTGGAAGAATGTATGCTTCAAGTGGTGACGTAGCCTAAACAGGAGCAGTGAGGTCAGGGATAACACACTTCTTCTACAGGGAGCTATGGCAACGGCAGCTATAGCCAGGCGTCCGACCTTGTTTGCAGCAAAAGATGACATTTACATTATCTGAATCAAGCAGTCACAGGTGCACTGAGTCACAGAAACATATAATCAAGCATGATTGTCTATCCTTTGTTCACACCGATCTGTACAACGCTCCAAATTACCTTGATAGATTTATAATGGCTTTGAACGTGAAAGCGTCATTCGTCATCAGGGTCACCGGCGATGAATGAGTCTTTTCATGTCCGAGCTCCCAGTCAATCTTGTCTCTATGCACGCCGCACATCTGAGGCCTCTGTAATTTCCCCCGGCTGCCACCTCAGATCCGCCCGCGCCATACTGCGTTTTGTATATTCATGTGTGTACCTTCCTATCTTAATCCTAGCTATTACTCGCATGGCTGGCCATGTCAAGGGGAGATTTGCTCACTCACAGCCGAATGGGCCAATATTGACAGCACGCCCACCGCATCAGCGATCAGTGTAAGGGCTTAGCGAGCACTAGATTCACAGGTTTCCGAGCTGAATTCAATGAGGAGGCTGGAGCGTTGGAAAACAATGCTCACGGGGAATCAATGCAAATGCTAAATGTACTCTTGTCGGTGAGCAGTGATGATTTATGTGATGTCCCTGTCCTGCTGCTGGTAATGCACGGTGTTTTGGCCTATTTGCATGTCAGGAAAGCTACATTCGGAAATGTAGATTATGAGAAAGTCACCTAAATGCAATACAGAGATACAAGAATAGAACTACTGAAGCCTATTTATGTCCGGTGCCCCAGAATCAGCTCAAGCACAGTAGACTGCGTCCAGGTCCTGCCAATAGCCCTAAGCTGAACCAGTGCTGCTAAATAGAGTTGATTTTCAGCCAAATTCATCCACAAATTCATCCCCAAATACCTTATTGTGCAGCCAACTGTGATCCAGAACAAGTGTGCCAACATTCAGCCAAGGTGAGCATGAATCAGTGACGGTCTTAGCTTTACTTCAACAAACTGTGATACTAGAATGTTATCATTCATAAAGTTAAACTATCATACTAGATGCTTAAAATGATTGTATGTTAAAGGGAAATGATCATACAACACCTATTTAAACTACTTTCTAAATTTGCCTTTTTTTTTAACCCAAGTGGAAGGGTCTAGTCTCCAATTGATCCCAAAATTATTTAAAATTATTCTAAATGATGGCACTGTTGGGCAGTGAGTTCCTAGCAGATGTTAAGTCACGCAATATGGATTATTTCCTGCTAAGTAGTGGTTACGTTGCTAAGAACAGGAACCTTTATTAGCATTATTCCAAAAAAGGAAAGGGGGTTGTCTTTTTAAGGTGGATGCTGATTGGTTGATAACATCTGCCAAAGATCTGCAGCTCAGCGCTTTGCATGTCTTAACCTCTCTCAATTCAATAAGGCCTACTTCACATGAGCAGCAGTCTATAGTGACCAGCACTGACAGCTGTGAGAGGTCAACCAGGGAGGGGTCACCTCAGATTAGGCAAGGTCAAGTGTTTTTAAGGAACACATTTCAAATATTTATGTCTTTTTAATTATTGAGATGGATACCAAAGTCCTTTAGTAAGGTCACACTGAGGATAACAGTCTCTTTCATGCACGAGATGGGTCTGTATACCCATAATCCTCTCTGTTGAAGTGTCCTTAAGCAAGACAAACCTTGCCTGGTTGCTGCCCTGTAGCTAACCCCCCGCGACCCAGAAGAAACAAACAACTCATTCCCGGGTAAATGGATTTCTGTGATTCAGTTCTCTTTCAGTTCAGTTCGTTTCAGATTCCTTTTCTCAGCTCAACTCGATAAACGCAGGGGAGAACTCTCACTGTCGTTTATCAAACAGCGCAGCAGCATCTGGAGCAGCAGCTGGCCCGAACCCCCGAGTGATCCCGCCCGTATGGAGGTCAAAAGTTGACAAAAAGCCGACTCCACTTTCATCCCCTTGAATCGGGAGCTCGTCGTTACATTTTCCAGAGCTGTGTCACCACTTCAAAGGTGTTAGCAAAAATGATTTGCAGACGAAAGCGCCGCCGCCGCTCCTCTCTCTCTCTGGGCTCGCTCGCAGTTGCTGCTGTCGCACTTTGTTTTGCTTAAATGCAATGATTGAGTCGTGGCCCTGTGACGGCGTTTCAGGGGAAAGCAGCTTCACATCTTCGCCGGTGACACTAGCAGGTGACAGCCGCAGAGCCACCGACGCGTTCCAGGTTCAAAGAGCCTCCGCTACGCAAATAGATGAGACGAAAAGAAAGCCAGGGAGAGGGAAAGGGAAAGAGTAAAGTAGCTCCGCTCAAAGAAGATCATACATGTCCGGAATTGTGTTAAAAAACGAAGCACAATTTTCTGAAATCTTAGTCATTGATTTGTTAATGCTTCTGGACAGAAATCGGTACACTGGATGGTTCAGAATTCTGCCATATTAAAGTATTTTTTCTGAGGGAATTTGGGATACCTCTTTGTATCACTCACACAACAGCCATAACACATTTATTTCACAATGATTTCAGATGTGAATGTTCCAAAAATCAGGTTTCAAATGAACTGGAAAGTTTGGCGAATCTAACAGACATTAAACACATTTTTGCCGTCATGCATTCCATACATTTTGCAAGATAATACAGGTAAATCAGTTTGATTAGAATTGATAGATGTCTCTTCAAGGCTTCCCAGGGGGATTTCTTGATAAGGCATTACCTAATGTTGACTTTAAGGATGAATCTAAAAATAGAGAAAAGTGTAGAAAATAAGGTTCATAGCTATAGTTCAAATCTTGTGTCACAGGCTTCTCCAACAGAGCAACACAAAACACAGATAAACAGAAAACATATAGTGCAAGTAAATATTAAATAGTAATACAAAAAGTGAAATAGTGCAATAAGAGTGGAATGCAAGTTATTGAAATAGGATATTAAATAGATACATATTTTTTAAATAATTTTTAAGTAGCAGCCAGATGAATATTAGGGATGTTGTTTCAACTGTTCAGGTGTTTAACAGATTTTGCTTCAACAGTGCAGATGTTTTATAAGTACCTAATTGTGTTTTTTGGATGTTCTTTCCACTAGTGTAAAAGAAGACAAGTTATGAAAGCAAAATAGACCAAGATTTAAAAAAATGTTGGCATGAAAAAACTGTTTTTGCTCCTATAGGCTACTACTTATACGGTAGTGTTTAGCCCATCCATATATGCCTGTAAAGGAAGGGGCTTTTTACATCAAAAGTAATAGAAGAGCATCGTACATTTACCCCTGTTTTGTAATACACCATTTTAAAGCTCTAGATGCGACGATCAATACTGTATAAAAAACATGTAGGGTTGCATTTCCTCTGTACTTCTCCAATCCCCCAAGTGCAGAGGCCATGTAGTCAGATACTGTAAATTCCCTTAAGACTATCGATTCGAGTCGCAGGTCGCAGAGTCCGGAGCGTCGACAACCGAGCAGACTGACCTCGGGTCAGGCGGCAAAGTAAAGCCAATGCTGCGAAGTTTCACCATGAAGTTCTTTAAATAGCCCATATTCATAGATGAAATGTGTGGCGGTAATTTGATTTGCTGCAGAAGAACAACTTGAAGGAGCGAAGCCATATGATAGTCATGTGATAGTAACCCTGTGCTTTAAACACACTGGGTCTTTTGTTCGATGTAGCAAAGAGGGGGTTTTTACTGCTCTGACAAAATCTTTGCAGAGGAGGGAAGAAAAGGAAGACACAGAGTCCAAATTTATTGAATTTGTTTTGAAGCAGGTCAAGGCTTCTTTCAAATGCATAACCTGATTTCATGAAAGCAGCCTTCATCCCATCTCTGTCACTGAGTGATGAGGAAAGCATGACGCTTACACAATGAATCCGCCATGGTGTTTTGGGTTGATCCGGCATCGGCGTGCAAACAGTAAACAAACTCCTTGTTCTAAGAACGGGGCGTCTATTTGTTTAGCAGAAAAGCGCTCCCCATTAGCGGTTAAATTGCTGTCAGAAATACAAGCAGTCCACATTAACAACCTCGTCCTCTGTGCATAATGCTTCCGGCCTCAGCGTGCCTTGTCATTACGACCATTTCTGCTCCATTATTTCAACACCGAATCCCCCTTTTTTCCGATTTGTTGTTCCCCTCCCGTTTGCCTCAGTACAGCGGGGCTCGCACTTCAGAACGCTCTAAAATGAGCTTGCTTTGCCAGGCCGGCAGCTAGCCAGACCAATCATCCATCTGCAATAATAGAAATCTTCTGGCTGATGATAGACTGAGGCAATCACTGGGCAGGCTGAGTGGGCTCTTCAGTCTGGCCTCTCCACCCCTGCTGCTGGTTGATAGCAGGGGGGGGGGGCGGGGGGGTGCTGGCACCAGTACCATGGGGGGTAGGCCTCCGAGCAACCCGGGCTGCCTGGCAGACAGGATGGACGCACGAGGAGGTTAAAGGTACGAAGATGGCAAAAAACACTAATTAAAAACAAGAAAAAGTACTGGATGGATACGTTTATCATTTAAAGAGACAGATTCTCATTTTCTCCCAAAGTAGTCACAATTCTTTTAAAGATCCGAAAAGCCCAGCCTGCACCGATTGGTCGGCGTTTCTGGGTTATTGCGACTAATGTGCATTTTAGTCGCACCATGATGCAGTTTTGGAATCAAGGCTATTTCCATTGCTCTATGGATGTTTTTGATTATCTTTTGCAGCTGAAATTGTATTATATTTTCCTTTTAGAGGTATAAAAAGTCATATAAGTTGTACTTGTAAAGTGAAATACATGTTACAAGACCCATAAAGCAGCTCAACTGCATCTTTTGTTGTTCCCATTAGAAAGTTCCGACACATCCCGCCCCTACAAGTGTTTTTGATGACTGCTTGACTGCATGGATAGCCATCCAGCAGCCATGGCTTCTTCAGATCCTGCCACCCTTCCCCTCTTTCATCTCCTCATTATTTCTCTCTCAACCATCCCGCCTCCCACCACATCTCGGCTCTCTTCCACGCCCCGAGCCCCTCCATCCCTCACTCATGCTGCACGTCCCCGGCTCTCCACACCTCCACTTCGACCCCGCTCCATCCATCCTTCCACCTCTCCACTGCGTTCATCTGTAGGAGTGTCTCATTCTGCCTGGGCTAATTGGCTCTAATTAGAGTCATTCAGGAGGGGTTAATCAAGGATGACTTACGCAGATTATGAGTGGTGGTGGGGGGGGGGGGGAATCGGAGGCAGCAGACGGCCTATGTGCCATGTCGGCAGGCACGTATCCCTCTTCCTAAAGCGGCCTGGGGACCGGGCTTAGAGAAATGTGTTTAAATCATATTTTAGGACGGGTTTTCCTGAAAAACATCCACCCACTCCTGAAAAAACTTTATTTTACTTGAAAAATGAAATATGACGCTTGGCTTTTATGTGAAAAAGAAGCAGGTAATTACCATAAAATGTGATTTGAAGCAGTTATATTTAATATCCCCCGTTCTGAATGACAGAAAGGATAAAGATTGACACGCTTCTGGGGAGATTGGGAAAGATGAGTAGATGACAGCTGAACAATTCTGTCAGACAATTCAAATGTTGAAGTTGGTTGTAGCAGAGTGGAATAAAAACTGAATGAAAGCATGCAGCTCCAAACTACAGTCCACTTTGAAATATAGTTATTCAAATGCAGTTATGACAATGATTAGAAGTTACTAAGACATCCTGTTCATGTCAATGTTTTTAAGTAGCCTATAAAAGTACAGTTATTCCTTAAAGGCAGATTCATGTTGTTTCAAAATGTGAATTTTCCTTAAGACCGTCATCAGGTGAGAGGAGAGGCTCGGATTTGAGGATGAATCCATTTAGTGTCCAACGCTTTTTCGTTATTCTGGTTTATTAAACCTCTGCAATGGTTGAAGTTAAGAGAGATTTTGACATGTCGGACTAGGAAAAGAGTGTACAAAATAACATAAATGACCTTCTCTGCACAAGACCGGGCCAAAGTTGCTGGAGGAACAGCCCATGTGACCTCTTTGGGGGAGTTGCCCCTCTGGAGGGAAACAAAACAATGATTGTTTCATTTTAGCTGTTGTGGTCGCATGTTTACGAGCATCCAATACATGCTAAAGATTAAATTAAGCACCATATCATTTCAACATTTATTATTGTTCATTGTGCATGCCTCCACGGGACACTTTTTATTACTGTACTTATTATTAGCATTGTTGTCGTTAAAGACTTTAAGTTGTGGAAATGAATATTAATGTAGGACAGGATGCCCAGTAATAACAATCTTCACATAAACAATATTGCCTTATATTTTGCTGTCACATCAACCTATGCTTTAACGTGCTGGCTAGTACTTTGTTTTAATCTAATATATAGGCATCCATATGGGATGAATAACGTTTTCAGTTGATTAATTTTCATTTAACATCTTTAGTTGACTTTTCTTTAATTTGGATTGAAACTCTTAATTTATACAAATTGCATACATGTTAATTAACTGTTTTAATTTCAACTTGGGCTTTATGTTGACTTACATTTATAATATAAAACATAAAGCTTAAAACAGCACACACTCATGTAACTTAACTAATGAGAAAATGGAATCAACTTTTACTTTACATTTGGGGAATAAGAGCCTCAAATATTCATCCAATGACAGACTGAGTGTATGATAAAGCAGCAGCCGCTCTCAAAATTGCCAACATGTTTTCATTGCATGTCTATGAAATGACCACCTGGCATATTTCCAAGCACTTAAAGTCTTTACATGGTGTAGTATGCACAATGCAATATCGCAGGTCTCTTTATTGCCTTCCCCTGTTCTTATATAAAGAGAGCTGTGCTAATTATTTAGGAGGGTCGCACTGTACTCAGACCCCTCTGGGACTGGATACATTATGGCTGACACACACACACACACACACACACACACACACACACACACACACACACCCACGCTGACATACTGGACAGAGAGTAATAGCCCAACCCCTGGTAGTAATAGCTTCTCTTTGGGCTCGTGAGTGTGTGTGTGTGTGTTCGCCGGGACAAACATGTATTCATCTGAGCATGCTCCTACCGAGTCTATTTGATGTGACTAGTCCATTAGACTTTCAATGGGCTCCTACACCATAATCCTGAATACACTGAGGGTTTTCTCTTTCGATGGGCCCTTCATTGGAACTGCCCCACAGTACAGATTGCTCCTGTCACCGCTGAAGCAGACAAATTCCCCCTCATATCCTCTGCATATGGGATGGGATTGTCTCGTTATGGCCCCGTTACATTCCCCCATGGCAACATTAGCCGGCGGCTGTAAAAAGACTATTAGGATCCAAATCATTCTGGACCGAAGATGGCGAGGCAAGGGGACGTTAGCGAGGGGCTGATGGGAGAGAAGAGAAGACAAGAGATAAAGTACGAGGGTGGGGGATTACTTGGTGGGATTTTTTTTTTAGAGGGTTTGTTGTCAGTTCAGAGACCTCCAGCGTGGCTCCACATGCATGGACTAACATTGATATATAAATATATACGCACACTGCACGCTCACACTCTGCAGCAACGTAGCCAACCTAATCCACCGCAGCCAATCAATAAGCACTTGACAGGTACTGAAATACAATATAGAGAACAGATCTAGCCTGCTGGTTCTTCTGCTCCCTTTAAACTGCAGTTTGACAGCTGAGGAGGGCAGCAGCGGGGAGAGGCGTTTGGAGATGTCTCGATTGGCTCCGACACATGGTTTCTATAGGGGAGCCGAAAATGTGGCAACTGAAAAAACCTTATTTTTGTCTATTATGGATTCCTAGAAGTCCAATTTGTGAGTAAAATGTGTTGTTTCTAGAGCCATAGAAAGCAAGGTGTTTCTTGAATCAAGTGTCATGTTGTTGTAAGTCAGAGCATTGAATTCAAATGTTTGCTGAATATTGAATTTTCTGAATTTGAAATTAAGGTTACGTAGTACAAAGAACAACCAGTCTTACATATGTCAATGTTGAGTTCCACGTTACGTAATACTCATGTCAAAAAAGAACATTGAGTAACGCCACAGATGTACTTATTTTATCCAACACCACGATCTTAACCTGAACAGTTATGCGTACATTTGCTGTTTGTTAAAAGAATGTGATTTTCAGGAGTCGCTCCTGTGTCTCAAAAACAGTAATCTGCTTGATTGAAGACGTACTGCTCAAGCTGTGCCATCTGTTACATAACAGGAAAATCACAGGTGTTATTGATAGCATTAATCACAGCTCCGTTCTATTCACGAGTTGTAAGCCATGACAGTGTGATGGGGAGCTATCATGCACAATGCCAAGACCCTGATGGAATTCAGTCTAATTAATTGCATTATGTGGTTTTTTTCCACATGTCTAAATGTCATCCATGAAAAAGGCATGCCTTATCAGCAAGCTAGGCTATTTTGGTTATGCTCGCTAACACCAAAAGGAGCAGGCATTGAATGGATAATCAGGCTGTATAAAACACGAAGCCTTGATGTCTTAAAGGTGCAATAGCGCCAACGGCAGCCATCTTGATTGCACAGGTGGAACCGTTTCCTTAACGAGGCTCCAGCCCAATCAATCACACCTGTGCTGCGACTGCTATGCTATCACATGCTTTTCCACGATGTAGTTCGGAAATCTGTCTCCAAATTGCACCTGAATTCATACAAACAAATCACGTTTTGCATGTGTTCAAAATTGAAAGTTGCAGATGTGTTTCAAGGACACTTTAAATCTTGACGCAAGATTGTAGAAAGTCATTTGACAGATTTGTAAATGTAAATGTGAAAAAAAGCTTTTCTGTGGGGTTTGTCTGTTTGTTTTGGGCACGGCAAACACAGGCCGAGATGTACCCGAACACACCTGTGAAGACACCTGTTACCACCAATTTAGATTTTCTTCGAAGGAAATAAATGAATGAAGGAAGAAAGAAAGCTTCCTTAATTGTTTTTCCACCCTTTCTTTCCCTCTGTCATCTGTAGCAGACGAGGATCCGGTGCTAATGTCCCTCTTCCATCACGCTCCTCTCCAGCTGCAAAACACTGATTGGAGCTGGAACCGCCTCATGATTGCACTCGCTTATTGGGAGCAAAAAACAGAATGAAATGAAAATCTTCATTTAATTCTGCCTATCTCTTCCTCCATCTTCTAGTGTTTCCAAGTGGAAATTGGAAACGCCCCGCAAATGCGTCCGGGAGACATCCCAAACCAAATCGAGGTGCCATTACCCCGACGGGTGAAGCACGGTGGGGCTGAAAAATCTCCGCCGTGCTCTCTCTCACTCAATGATTGTCTCATCAGCAGGAGTAATTTGGGTTTCTGGTTATCGCGTCATTTCTGATGCCGACGAGGGGTAGAAACGGGGAGAGACGTAATTACTTCTCTCGGCAGACGGAGAACAGATGAGGAATTGGGGAGTAATTAATAACTGGCTGGTACCCTACTGGAGTAGATGCTACCTCCCAGCCTCCTCCGAGACAGACTTTACTCACTGTGAGAAACGAGTGGGAACATACTCCGCCGGCAGCCTGACGGATCAGCAACAGGCATTTCAAAGAGGGAGAAAAGAAGAAGAAATGAGATAGCAAGGTGAGAGTGAAAGAGGCGGGGGAGGCAGCACAGGGAAGGAGATGAGATGGAGGAGTGATAGGAGCGGGGGGGGGGGGGGGGAGAAGACAGGGTGAAGAGGGGGGCTGAAGTGGATGGATGGTTCGGGGACAGATTGGCCTCGGCTTTAGTACACCTGAGTAAAAGGAATGAGTGGCACAAAGGTAGGAGGAGAAGATGCTAGGCTAGTCGAGGGTATGCATTAACCAAAAGTCTTGAAAAAAGGCTGTCAAATCCGACTCACTTACATCAGGAATATTTTACAAAAGGAGTCACTTCTCCTTTTCTTACTGGCCATTTTCATTTCCTCACCTATGTTTGAATAATGTTTGGCTCTTCCGCTCCAATCTCGCCGTGCATAGATTATTCCGGGAAGCTCCCTGGCAACCGCATCCACAATGCTGCCAGGGCCTCCTATCTTATCCTCTCCATCTTAGGCGTGTCGCTTCAGCCTTGACAACACATTAGCTTGCACTTTAGTGTCTCTGTTTTGCTCTCTTTCTCAGTTAAAGTGCCTTTGAGACACACTCGGAAAAGTGACCTTCCCGCAAACATGGGCATCATTTTGTCAGGATTTCTTATTGGAAATGAAGTCACTGTGGAAGTTTTCTCCCTTTTTTCGTTCCACACCACTTCCTCTTCCCCGTCTCCCCTTCTGTTTAATAAGATCTTGGCTGCCGTCGGAGCCGAGATGATCGGCGCTTGTCAAAATACAAATCTGGAGGCGTGTGTGAAGTCAACAAGATGAGAGACGGTATCTGAACGGGGGAGAAGGAGGCCCCGGTGATGGTGTTTACCTGCCGTGTCTGGGGTGTAACACACTAAAAAAACACACGTAAACACACACCCCGAGATAGCTATCTACCAAACTGGAGCCCAAACCGATAGCTATCGCGCACAGTCGCATGTAATAAAGTACACACGGTGGACATGCATATCCATTTAGCACACGTTCGACTACACAACGATGGTTATCTTCGCAGCGGCAGCACAAACAGAGGCCGATAGCGATCCCAGGTACACACGATTGAGCACTTTTACAGGAGCCTTGGTGAGATACGGTGATGAATTACTGTTTGGACTCACTCTAATATTCTCTGCATAAAGTCTTATTGGGGATCGGCAAAGATAAAGTCACAGTCGGACAAAGGGCGGAGACGCTGAAAGGTAAATGAGTTTGAGTGCACTGGGAGAGGCTCACATTGTTACAGGCCTGCTCCAATCAATCACTCTCATCAGGGTCTCTGAGAGGGTTTATTAACAATTCAGGAAGCAGCCGGGCCCCATTCTGACCATTAGCTGATTCCTGCTCCTTTGCATCGAGTCTCTCTCTATCTACATCTATTTTTCCTACCTCGCTCTTTTATTGTCTTGCACACGCTGCAATCTTTAGCCGCTATTCTTTCCGCCATTGGATCAGGGCTCTCCTAATTGGGAGTTGATGGAGCTCGTGCTTTCTTTACCGCCTGGTCATACTTATAGGGTGTTAAATAAAGACGCATGGGCAGTGAGATCAGCCTTTTGAAACTGATGCACAAGGACCTCTTAGCGTCTGGGCTTTCAAATAACTCCAATGTAAACCCATGAGACAGGCAAAGCATTGGACGTCGTACAAATACAGGGAAAGTGAATTACAGGTTGGAGAAAGGGGTGGTGGATAGGTCAAATAAACACCGGACATTCACCCACAGGACTGGCGTTCATGTTCCGAGTTATTTTAATTTGCTATATTACATCACATGTTGCAACATAACTGAATCACATGACGTTCCGTACATAGCTTAGTTTAGACAGAGGGTGAAAAGAGGCAGTATGAGAAAAATAGAGACCTTATTGTACATTAATGAATAAATGAACCTAAAAATAAGCATAATATGTCCCCTTTAACTCCAAACACTGATCGTTTTTCCGGCCTAACCAAGTAGTTTTGTAGTTTAAAGTGGACCTATCATGCTATATTTGCAAAAATATATTTTAGGGCCATACCTATACAAAACATGTCTGTGAAGTTTTTTTTTCAAAATACCAAACAGATCACCCATTGTAGCCATGCCTCATACTGCTCAAACCCCTCTTTTGCAGCCCTGTTAGAGAAACGCGGATCTTGGGTCCTTAGTTTGAAAAAAAAGAAAGAAGAGGAGGCGGAGCTAATGCCTGATCAGAATTCTACCGGAGATAAAGTTACATTTGGTTGTGATAAAATGCCATCCTGTTTAAACCACGTCAAGGATTATTTCTGAAATAGTATGGAGCTCAAATGCTTTTTCT
>CALSBZ010044932.1:396175-427471 GCA_943591055.1 Gobionotothen gibberifrons | reverse complement strand
GTGTGTGTGTGTGTGTGTGTGTGTGTGTGTGTGTGTGTGTGTGTGTGAGTGTGTGTGTGTATATATTTTGGGTTGCTACTGTGCAGGCCAATATAAAAATGACACAGATACACTTTTAGTCCAAACAACAAAATGTTCAGTAGGTAAGGCTGTATCTACTTTCTCTATTTTAGGGTAATTTCATCAGAATTGCATAAATTAACTGCTACGATGGATGTATTCTCATGCTGGGATTTTTGAGCACCATAGCAATAAAATGAGAGTGAGCAATTGTGTGCCAAGTGGCAACATCCGGTAGTAAAAAATGCCATAATTGCCAAAGCGGGTTTATCCCCATAAAATACCCAACTTTACAGCAGAAATAAAACTGTTTTACGTTCACAGCCTGGTACGAAATACGTTTTTGCTTGCTAATTTATCCCTTTTTATATAACTCAGGTGGGCTGAGTGACAGGTGGGCTACATTGCAAGATGCTTAAGTGTTAGCTGTCTGCTCTACTGGCTCCAACAACGCTCCAACAACGCTCCAACAACGCTCTACCTCTTTGTCTCTTTTTGAATGAAGTTAGTGTTAGATGGCACTGCCAAGATGTCCACAGCTGGAGCCGCCCACATTAGGATTTGCAAAAGCTCATAAGAATGCTAATAGGTGAGGTCACAGGAGATACTTATATATGTTTTGTACACGGCTTGGTCTAATACTTGATTCTTATTGGTCAATTTTGACATTTCAGACGTTAGTGATCCTCGCAAATACACCGCTGCTAAGGATAACATGACCATTACCGTTACTTATATTGGTACAAAAAATGTATTCTTCGTCGTTATCCCAACATCGCCATAACAAAACACAAAGGCCAACATAAGAATGACTGAATATATCAAAAACATCAATTGGTCTACAAACAAGTAAGAATAACCAGAATTGACACCTGCAGGATGCTCACAGCACAGGTTATTGAATGTGCATGCATGCCCACGTGTGTGAGATGAGATGTGCAGTAATGAACCACATATCCACATTCCACCACGCTCTCCACCCAGCAGGGGTTAAGATGCGCGGGCCGTGTCCCTTCTGTAGCATAAAGCGGGACAGAATTGAAGTCACATGTGCCCTTGTCCCCGCGTGGAGGCTCCTGTCATTGTGCAGCAATAGGCCTATGATCCCCCCCCGCGCTCTCGCTCACTAACATAAAGCCCCCTCAGGCTCCTAGCTTCGCCCACCTAAGGTTTCAAGGTTGCCGCTCCGCTGTCACATTGTGACAATTCGCTTCTCTTTTCTCCCTTCCTTCTCTGCGCTGTGAATAGACTAATCACCTCCCCCTCACTGACTTCACTGTGCGCTTATCATTATGCCCAGATCAGGCTTTGGTAATGGAGTATTAAAGTCAGTTTATATATACAGCACCTCCTACTACTGTTTATTTCCTTGACAGTATAGACTATCCCCACTTCTAAGCTGTAAGCATGTAGCATTCGTCTTCTCTTATTATTATTATTCAATATCTCATATGTCATTCTAAAAGCATATCAGTGTGTGCATGATTCCGTCAGGATGTATTCCTATTCATATCATTTACATACATTTACATAACTGTACATTTAATTAAGATTTTCCATCAGCTTTTTAAAAAAATAATAATAATAGCTGTGTTTCTCCAATTTGAATCATCCAATCTCCAAAAACATTTGCAACACCGCATGACGCAAATGTCTTCCATGAATGTATAACTCGTGCAAACAAATGGTATACGCAAATGTAACGCTAATTGTGTTTTTGTATGGACTTTGTATGTAAACTGCAGGAAAACACGCTTTGAGTATGGTGTTTAGCTGTTTCATGAAGAGATGCATCTTAAAAGTATTGTTTTTTAGTCATTGTCTTAATCAAAGACAAGAGCCTTTTTTCAAACCACTCATTTCACACCAACATCCAACACTTAAAAAGCAGGAAATGCTTTATAGAGAAATTAAATTGCGCACATCAAAGAATGACATTGTGTGACATTTAATCACAAAATAACTCCCGCATGCCTCAAAGATCGCACAGTCATGATTTATTGCTGTTTGAGTGTCTGAGGGCAGATCTGTCTTTTAAGACCCTCTTAAAAATATCCGTGTATTGCTCCTCACTTAATAAACCCGGTGTCATTGCATTGAACGAATTCAAACACAGCTTTTAGGAGTTTCACAAGGTCGGCAGTGGAGTTAGGACTTGTAGTCTTTACACACACACACACGCACACACAGGGCCACACACACTCTCATGTTCATAAATCCAAGCATGTCGGCCTTGGTGTAGTAAACCCAGCAGTCTCTCTTTTCTGTCTCTTTATCATTTCTTACAGAGTCGTCACACACCTCAACACATTCGTCCTCCATCTCTCTTTTTGCCCACTCCCTTACCTTCAGCTTCATTCAGCCTCGCTCAGACCTTGGAGAAGTCGTAATTGAAAGCATTCAGAAACGTCTAAAAAAAAAAGGTGCACTCAAGTCCTCTTTTCATGGATTGTCCTGCATGAGTCTGAGAGTGGTGCAAGATAACCAAGCGCACGTCCTCAAACTTCAAATGTTGGAGGTCACATTTTGCGTGGTATGAAAACTTTTCTTTGAGAATGTTTCAAAAGTCAAGAGGTGTTGCCAATTCTCAAGCGCATGGGGGACAGTTGCTGAAAAACGAGGGCCTGATGTCATGCACTAGACCAACTCTAGACTGGTTTGCAGGCCAACCCTAACCCTAACCCTAACCCTAACCCTAACCCTAACCCTAAAATAAAAAACATCGTGTCCTGCCTCCTTCACACTTTATCCAGCAGCTCAACTCAACCAAACACAGTGTTTCAAGGAATGAAACGCCTAAACAGTGTTACTTGTGTGCTACAAGGGAAACTACGGACAATGTAGACCTCATTTTCCGGATGTTGTCCCAAGAAAAAGGCTTTAGACTCACCTCTTTTGTCAAGCTGGGGACGTTTATCCTTTGATGGTCTTGGGCTTCTGGGGATAGAAGTATGGAATAAACAACAATGTATCCCATTGGAGTCCAACTAATGTTGAGTAAGGTTAGATTTGCATTGTAACAAATGTCAACGGAATTGTTATGAGGTCTTGCAACACTTCCACCCCCTCTAGAGTCACCTATCCTCCCTTTCTTCTTCACATATCTCACCCCATCCCTCTTGTCCACACTCGTTCAGCTTTATTTTTTACGAGGACATATACAGGCAGTATGACATACTGCCAGTAATTACCCATCGTCCCATATCACAGCATTCCTGCTGTTGTTGGCCAGAGTGGTGGTACTCCAATATCTGTCAGCTAAAACAGGATTTAGGGTCATGTTTGCATCATGAAAACTGTTTCTTTTTTGTTTCAACACGTGAAAAAACATCACCTACTTCTGCAACACCTGCTCTGTCAGAAAAAGTGAAGCAGACGTGTTGCAACAGGACAGAAAAACCGAGCGCGGAAGAGCTTGAAGAAGGGGTTTATCTGTGTGTAGTACATGATATTTTCATCACTTTAAGACTCTTGAGCTGTGCTGCTGTCAACATGATGGATAATGTTTTAAGGCTAGGTCTCCTGGGAGTGATCTGTTGTCTGTATCACGGACTGTGGAGAGCGGAGACGGGAGGAGAAAGAGAGAAGCTGACAGAGGGCGGAAGAAGCAGCCCTCATTACAGACACATCCTGCTGGGGGTTGACCAAACTAGGGCGATTTGAAGTTTAAAGTTTAAAGTATTTCCCTGCCTAGCACTATCTCACAGTACTTCTTTAACAAGGAAAAGACACACATGCGCCTTCAGACAACACACACACATTCGGCGCCCTATCTCCGGCCTATGGGAACTCATTATCTGACGAGTGTGCCACGAGTTGCCAGGTTGGGCTCCTGCCAGGGTGTCACGTTGCACCGTTGGGATCACACGTCTGGATTGTAGAGACACTTGGGTGAGAGGAGACAGAAAGAAAAGGGAATGGTGGACACATGGGACCCAGCATATTGGGGACTCTCATGGTGCATCCGTAGAGGTTTTGGATGAGTCAGTGTTTTAAAATGCCAACAAACTTGAATCTATTTTTCTGCTATCTGTGGCGCAGCAGTGAGCGTTAATACGGTGACCCTGGATGGAGGTTAGCAGGTCATCCACTCACCTCCGAGCGCATGATCTACGCACCGCCTCACAGAGATAGGTCGATGGCATAAACTAAATCCAATAGGAATATTGCTTTTCATTGATTTTTGTATCCACCTTGTGATAATACACGTATTTCAAGGAATGGATGGGGCCCTACGTGCGTGTGTGCATAAACACATGATGGATAAAACCGCTGATGATTGGTCGTTACAGTATGTGTTGACTAATGCCTCCATCATGGGCGTGAATGGAAACGTAACTCTTCTCAGGCATGTAGGAGACATAATACAGTATAAGACTATAACTAAGAGCGAGTGTGTTATTATTAGTGTGCCGGGGCTGCGACAGTGGAGAGTTATTTGTTAAATGCCACTACGACTGTACCGGGGTCCTAATTGGATTTCCTCTCTCGCTCAAAATGTCCCCTTCACTTTTTATGGGAATGACCTCTGAGTCGGTCACACACACACACACACACACACACACACACACACACACACACACACTCTTGCACAGGCACTCATACTGAAACACTCCTATTCAAATACACACATATTTCGCAAATGTGTCACTTATTCAAATGATCATAGAACACATCCAGACTGAGTCGTCACTCTGACTTTCTTTTCAAATATCTAGGAAATAAATGACATTATGCATAATCAAGGTCACTTATTATTCTTTTCTTTCATGTGCATTTGTATGGGAAGATTAAGGTAGAGATTATTTTGTTTCTATTATTCTTTGCGCACACATAAGACCGCATGAATTCCAGATAATGAAAAAAAAAAGATTGACAGGAAAGGTCAAGAGGCTTAGGCAACTGACCTCCCTCCTACTTAAGGATACAAAAAGAACAATACGAATAAAAGGGGGAAAAATATAAGCATTTAAATAAATAAGAAAAAGAGAGAAAAAAATCTAACCAAACATCGGGAAATATCCAACAAAGAAAATAAATAAATATAGAATAATGAACGGAAAAATAATTAGGAAATAAATGTGTGAGTATGAGTACAAGCCATGTTTTGTTTTATAAAAAAACATTTTATATAGATATTAATAAGACTAAGATATTCTAGCATCTACAGTACTTATGCAATTATTACATAATGCTAAATCTGGCCAAATTGCTATAATAGCCTGCTTTTGGCCCAGTCAGTAGTGTTGTGTTGTACTGCAGTGCAGGCAGACTTTGCTCAAACAGACATAAATACATGAAGTTCATAGTGTTTCAAAGATATATCTATTATGTCAAGATGAATTTTGGGGGGGGGAAATGTTTTTAAAGTAGCTAAAATGGTGCAGTTGCCATTAAAAAAAAGAAAAAAAATGAATTATTCAGCCCGTGTCAACATCATACAGCTTGAATGAAGAGCTGGAAAAAGATATGGAATCTATAATACTGTCAGATAAATGATGAACAACCTTTAAGCTGTCTATATGTGTTTGTGTGTGCTTCTGTGGGCGTCTAAAGCTGGGCAAACAATATGTGCTTGCAAGCTGGAAAAGAAAAGATGCTTTTTGTTGTTCGGAAGTTGTATTACTATACGGCACTCGAATAGCTGCATTATGCTGAGGTTTGTGTGCCAAGTTCACACAGGCCATTCAGGTATACCTGCATAATGTATGCCCAAGCTCCTAGGGCAAAAACACATAGAATGCAATCGGTCCCACTCTCTTTCACACAGAAAAAGGAAAGACTCTTCCTTTCTTACACGCACACCCACAAGAAAAACAATCCTCATTTATAGCATGCTGACTTTAAAAATGTTTATTTATGCTGTGTTCTGTCTCATCATTGTGGAAACAAACCTGTCCGCCTGTTTACAGATGGCAGAGCTCAGAATAATCCTCATCCACACCCACACACACACCGGGCTCTTTTTTTCCCCCCCTGCCGCTCATACATTTTCTACACCTACTTTAATAACTGCTTCTGTATACAGGCCTCTAAACACCCACACATGTGAATGTATATGTTTGCCATATGCCTTTTATTATAGAATTCATTTCGGTGCAGCGAATAGTGAAGAAACTACAGGTGTGATAGATCGCTTGGTTTTCCTAATTAGACTTAATTAATGCTAACGAGCCTATCAACGGAGAATCATGTGTGTCGGCACTGTTTAATCACCGTATGAATAAATAAAGTGAAGCGTTAACACCAAGTCAGCATATTGTTTACTGTTTGTATTTGGCCAACATGGATCCGGTAAATGTGTTAATTTACATACATGATAAGAAAATTGCCCCGCATGGCTATTAGCATGTAAATGGCCTCATTCACCACCTAGCCCATTGAGGCACCACTCAAAGCACTCAGAGGATGTAAGGAATAAGCCGTTTTTCAACACACGTGATTTAAATGCAGTTTTTTGTGAAGCAAATTTCAACCACGACTCAAGAAGGAGAAATTAAAATGCTACAAAGAACGATATTATCTCCAGTGGATGTAAATGGTGGCAGTTTTCACGTCAAATGATTACTCCCTATCTATCCTTTTTTTTTTCCTCTCTGAAAGGCAGAATGTCACATTTGATATTCACAACAAGCTCCTCGCCCCAATCCCCCAGAGTTCAGCGGTGCCAGATGACGAGCAGGCTGCCAGGGGTCACCCGGCAAACGGGTTCGCTCTCTAAACACCCGCCGGTTCTCTGCGGAAGTGACCTAATAACGGTGCCAGAGCTCTCACTGCGCCCTTCCATCTCTGCGGCCACAGATCGTGATCTCGCCCCCGCTGCCATTGAGGATTACACCCCCCCCACCCCCCCCCCCCTTCCCTTCCCTACCTCAACCGCCTGAAGGAATCCTCACTTCTCAGATCCGCTCAACAGTTTTACGAGTTAGGGTTTTATGAGCTTCATCTACTTATTTTTTTCTTCTGTTTTTTTTCTTTGTAACAGACGTTCCTGCACAGCCTCCTCAGCTCATTTCCATCGGATGCCCTACAGGGAATCGCCGAGCGTAAAGTTGTGTCTATCCCCTGCCACCGCTCAACTCCTGCGCCCATAAAGCAAAAATAAAAATGCGCTTTAGTGATTTGTCAACTTCTGTCCTCGGGGAGATATAATGTGAAGATGGGCTATCCTTGAAATCTCTTGTTCGGAACCATCTTTCAAAAGTGTTTGTGTGCTGAGACACATGTAATTCTGTTTGTTTGCCCCTGTGATATCATCTATTAAGTTGTTGCCATTCATCTACAGACAACTTATCCATATGTTTTCACACTTTGTCCTTTGTCTCATTCGAAAGCAAACCCCCCTCAGCCCACCACTCCATATCCTTTGTCATTCAAACATGACTCTCTTTATCCTTAACTCTCTCCAAACATGCATCCGGATGAAAGACAGCTTCCGCGTGACCTCCCGTTATCTTCCATCCACTCCTGTTTCCCGGACCCGCCCTCACATTCACACCCAGCCCGTTCCCGTCACACAGGCCCGCCACGTGCCGCTCCCCCCCCCCCCTTGTCCCTCACCGCTCTGACGGGCGGCAACAATAGAGACAGGAGAGCCAAAATGGCAGCCGTCTGGCACGTCCCCGGGGGCCAGTCGCATATCGGCCAAGCCAATCTTAATGCACGTCTTCCGCAACAAATTGGCCAGTTTACTTAAGAGTCTGCTGTGGCCCATGAATATTTGATGCGGTCAGGGCTGTGGAGTGGAGGGATACAATGACAGGGTCTTATCTTATTTAGCCAGACAGAGGGGGTCGGTTCCTGGCCCGACCCAGAACACTCCACCGAGATCTGGAAGAGCTCGATCCAGGAGAAGTCAAAACATATTTTTTTCAGTCGTCCACACCTTTTGAAGTCTTGCAATGGTACCAATCATGGCATTTGGATGAGAACCAAATTGAGAGCCGGCTTTCTTTTCACCGTGATTGACATTTGGGAAATGACACAATGGGCTTTTAACAGGTTTAATGGACCCAGGAGTGGTGTAACACACCCCGGCGAGCTCACTCTACTCACTTAAATAAAAATGTAAATTTCTATCCAAACAACAAAAAAGAAATGCAGTGCTCATGTTCCTGTGTCTCATTAAAGATGTGGAGATTCCAGTCAGTGTTGTAAAACGAGACCACATTGTTCAAAAGGAAATGCGAGAAGAAATTGTGAAAAAATCTAAGCATTGAGGTGGGTAAGGCACGGTGAGGAAACAAAATAAGGATAGTTTTCCCAATTATCCGTCCCCACCATCCCCCTCTTTTCTCTCTCTCTGTCCCTCTGGGCTCGGGGTGGCTGTGTGATTTAAAAAAGGCCTCTCATATTGCCTTGGCTGTGATGGCTAGTAATACTGTAGCCTCCAAATCAATGGAGCCTGTCCTAGATTTCGCTGCGGTCTCAACTCTCTCTCTATAAAGGGATCTGGAGGGCACTCTATATTTTTATTACCTGCAGAGAGAAATGGAGAGGCCGGGACCTGGATCTCATTTCACACAAACACACACACACACAAACACACACACACACGGATGCAAGTACATGCTCAAAAGCAGGGTTGCATGCATGCAAACATAAATAATGTCACACTTGCATACACACACACACACACACACACACACACACATCAGGCGTTCAAGCGTGGAGCGGCACACACACCAACTGTCCACCTACTGTACCTGAGACCCCTGGTGGCCGGTATAAAAAAAGGCACCCCAGCAGAGACTGTCTCTCTTCATTAGGCGCTGAACACACACACACACCCACACACACACACACACACGCACACACACACACAGGGGCATGATGCAAATGCCACAGTGGGTTACGCTGACTACTCTGCTGACTGTGCACATTGGGAGGCTGCAGCAGGAAAGGTTGCATCCACTTTCCAGAGTGCATGAGGGGAGGATGAGAAGGCTAGAAAGCAAAGGAGTGAGATGTGTCGTATGTCGTGTGATAGCATACCAAGCATCACCAACACACACAGAGATGATTTCCCTTCTTCAGCAGCAACAATTTATTAAAGACTTTAAGGAATGACAAATTCTGTTGCTAGCTAGTTCATAAGGCAAAACCACGAGAGTAAAGACACACAGTGTGTATGTTTAGCTATGTTGTAGAAGTATGTGGACTTCTCTGTAACATACTGAAAACAGTATTGATATGCCACATTTGTGCATTTTAAGAATAGTAACTTTTGCCAACGAGGATTTGTATTTATTCTCTGTTTCTTTGATTGTTAGCATCTTAAGCATAGCATAGCATTGGCCTATTCTCCATTGTAGCATAGGCCAATGAAGAAGCCCAGTTTGGTCAAACAGAAGCTGACCAGTTTGATACCCATCACGGATTTTAAACACATTTTTAAAAAGCTGGAGAAATCCTCTGTGGGTGTTTGCACCTGCTATATCTGACTAATATCTAATATGGATTTCAATGACTACTTTTTTTTACGATGTTGTGTTAAATACGTTTTGTCTTCAGTTGGAATTTGGAGAAACGGGATTCTTGTTATTTCGGAGGAGAAATGTGTTTTCGGCTGGGAAAATGCACGTGAACGCCTTCTAGGAAAAACAACAACTTCTAAAAGCTGTTAATGTGTTAAGAACTAAACTACCTTCTTCTGTAGCTTCCATTATATTTTTACAGAAAGTGTTAAAGCTCATTATCACTTTCCAACTTGGAACCACCTAATGAGTGCGCTACCATTGGCTTTGACGGAGGTTTGCACTCTCTGAGTATCACACTAGTCAGTTGCTGTAAGTCTTCCTTTTATCCATAATGGCCATGAAGAGCTCCACGTACACATGGGTATGTGAGAAGTGTTTTGAGATTGACTGGAAGAAGTTGAATCTATCATTAAGGAACATTTTTTGTGAAACCCTGCACAGTTACAAGCTGAATTAGTAAATCATATTTCACACACAATAGCAGAACATGCAAAACATTTGCCAACTCATCAGCTAACGCTCCTCAGCCCTCGACATCGTGGGGGTGAAGGGGAACAACGCTCGTCTCCCCCCATGTGCCCCGGCGCCCCATCAGCCCACCCGACTGCCAGGCAGCCAACCTTCGTCAGCTGCTAATTAAATCTGCCGCTATTCATTTGGCCCTAATGTGCTTTTAATTGGATTACAGGGACGGTCATGGGGAGGGTTCAGGAAGGGGTGAGGAGGAAGACAGAGAGCAGGGCGCGAGGTGAGGGTACGAGGGAGGAGAGGTTGTTTGACATGAGCGTGAGCGAGGTAACCTTATTACTCCGTCCGAGGAAGGGAGGGAAAGATGGATGGGCGCGAGTAGGAGAGGAAGGATGGAGCTTTTCATAATGATGCGATGAGTGTTTGTTTTTCGCAGTCAGCAGGATTTGGGCTTTAAGAGAAACTCTGCACATCTGTACCCGGCGGGGGGGACAGAGAAGGGTAGAGACGGGGGGGGGGGGGCTCGTGCGTAGAGAAGAGACAAGGCTTTGATGTGGTGATAAGAAAGTTACAGTGTGTAACTGCACCCAGGAAGACAGCACCCAGTGATAGCCAGAGAGGGGGGAAAAGATCAGAAGAGTGCGAGGAGTGACGAGAATACGAATGGCGCGGAGAG
Organism: Gobionotothen gibberifrons; assembly: GCA_943591055.1. Taxonomy (NCBI): domain Eukaryota; kingdom Metazoa; phylum Chordata; class Actinopteri; order Perciformes; family Nototheniidae; genus Gobionotothen; species Gobionotothen gibberifrons. The sequence goes on along the minus strand of CALSBZ010044932.1, from coordinate 416,788 downwards.
GAACGGAGGTTTTGGCGCGGCGGTGAGAAATGTATGAGTTGTTTATTGTCAGAAGTGGAAGTCCTAAGGGTTTGGGAGATGCAGCAAAGCGGGAGCTGCAGAGTAGAACTTTTAATAGTCTCACTTTTGAACTCCAAAGCGATAGGGAAGAAAGATGCTTTTCTTTTTGCACTGTTCCGGAATAAAAAAGGTCCCCACTTTTTTGACTCCTCACTTGGTATTCATGACACCGCGTCGGACGAGATTACAATTTCCAAAGAACGAGGTCAATGTTTAATTTTTGGTTGAATTGATAAATAAATTACAGTTGGATCGATGGAGTTTTAATCTGCGGGTGCTGTTGACAGGCAGCCAAGTCTCGCCCCTCCCCTTCCCCTTCCCCTCCCCGCCTACCACTTGCAGCCCGTGTTGGATGCCTGATTATGGATGAAACTTATGTCCAGCAAGATGACCCTTCATCTCTGCTGCTCGGCCCACTTTCAGCATGATAGTATTGATTCATTTGCTTATTGCTTCTGTGTTCTTTACACTGTTACGGAGGCTGACAGAAAACATGAGGAGAGACGCGCTGCACTTTGAAAAACAATGATTAAAAACACAAATGTGCCTATGCAAATTAAAAAACATCTTCACAACCTGGCAACGCATGAGCAGCATTTAGAAAACATTCGCCAACTTGACGAAACATGGGTAGGGTTTACAACAACAACAACAAAAATGCATCATGCAGCACATTTCTACTAATGTGTGTGTTTTGGGCTGCATTTGCCCCCGTACGATTTCCAACAATACAAATGCCATGTAGAAGCTGGTAATTGGTTCCATTTGTTTACAGTAATTAAATGAATGCCTCATTTAATCAATGCAGCACTGATTTATAGATATTTAAAGATATAGCAGTCTAATTTATTTCCCCCGTGCATGCAGTATACGGTATGTCATCCCACCAATGGTTTTGCTGTGTGTTCCTCTGCAGGATTGTCTTACCCCCCAGAGCTCGCCGCCTCCCATTGTTTCCAAAAAATCCATTAATGGGCACCTTTTCGTGTTTTCTATTACAGTGCACGGTTACATACTTCTTCTTGGCTGCAATGAAGTGTCAAAACTAAAACTTCAGGCGGAGTGGCAGGCAAATTTAGGCGGAGAAGCGCATTGATTTCTTTCACTTGCAGTTCCAGTAGAGTGGAGTTACTTTCAATACAAATGAAATGACTTTGTTTTTATGGAGCGACAAATCCATGTTTGGCTAAAAAAAAAAATTAAAAGGGTTCTCATCCATCAAGTGATGAATTACATTTGCCAGCGCGGTAACAACTGCTTTAATGCACTTTTGAAAACAATGGGAGACTGTGACCTCTGGAGTGGAAGGAGAACCTGCAGCAGAACAAACATTAGTAGTCAGACATTTTCCTGCTTTGTTAAAGGGGAACTGACAGTTTTCAACATTAGGATCAGACTCCACAAACACAGTGTTCTCTTCTTCTCTGCCGAAGAGGGAACAGTTTAGTTTGGTTGCTTTTCTCACTGGTTTAAAGAAAGCCAGGCTCAATTTGAAGTTTGTCTGTTTTTAACTAATCCATTCTCCCCTTCCACCTGCCCTACCTTGACTTGTCTTGCTCTTAAAGCTTAAACATTTGCTCTGACTATCTAATAATGACATGGATGGTTTTACATTGGATTTGAAAGCCTGGTGCTTAAGGGTGCCTCGGACAATCTGTATTTGTTGGAACTGGAGTAGGGTTAGAGCAGGTTGTGTGAGCACCATGGACACAAGTCCATTGTATTTGGGTTAAATTAGAAACACCAAAACCTGCTATCACCAAACTCAGGCAAATCAAAACAGGGGGACAGCTAGAGTAAAACCCATTTAAAGCAGGAGCATATACAATCATATTTTCTATACGACATTAACATAGTAATGTTAAGCTCATGGACGCAGAGTTGGGACCTTGGTGGCCCTTTAAGCCTGCTGACACAAACAAGGTGACACTTTGGTCGCCTTGGTTTAAGACCCGGGCCTCTAAAGCACATCCCAAGCAGATGATGTCAAAATCAATATGGCAATGTCATCAGGCCGGCTCCAGGAGTAATGATGGTCCCTCAACCTGCTCGGAAGTCATGCACATGCACGCACTTAAACACACCCACATCACTCCCCCACTTCTTCATCATATCATCAAGCCCATCAGCAGTCTTAATGGGGATGCGATCAATACCTCGCAGGGGTCGAGGTGAGGAGGCGAGTACAACGGCGGCTCGTGACACTCGTACTAATAGCGTCGCGGGCGGACACCACGCCACCCGTCACTGTCAAAGCAACCATCCCGTATGAGCCGCCCATTGTCCTTATCGCCGTCCCGCTTAAGCCACTCGCCGGCACGACGGGTGACCGATGTGTCGGCTGATAAGGGGGCGAAGGTCAATCCCTCTTGATACTACTAAGTTAAGTGTAGGAAAATCTCGACATCCAAATTGGATCACTAGATTCTAGGATGGACGGAGCATGCCCAGTTCGCTTGTTGGCTCGAGTGCCGGTTTACGTTTCCTCGCCATAACCCCTCATTACAGCCGGTTTATCATGCCAAGAAGAAAGTGGCAAAAACAAATTAGTCCACGAGAGGGGAAAATAGCCGGGGATATCGATTTAGCCTTTTCATGCCAGAGTGGAGCACAGAAAATATTGGGCTATAAAAGGGAAACAAGGATATAAAGCCATTACAGTGCGCACTTAATTGATCCCACTTCCCATAACAAATTAATTGAGCGGAAAATGGCAGATGGCTTTGATGAATGTCATAAAAAAAGGCTTGTCAGCAAGCCCGGTGTGTGCGACCCCCTTGCTCACACACTGCATCGCATGAAGGAGCTGCTAAGGAAGGAGGCTTGTAGCGAGTGTGTGTTTCTTCCAGTATTTACATCCCAGTGATCCTGATGTTAATCATGTTGACTTACTGACACCATTGCTAATTGTCTTCTTTCTTTTTTCCCTTTCCTCATTGTCTTGTTTCATTCCTTCCACGTTCCTTTACTGCAGTTTGTGTACAGGTGCATGTTTGTTTGCCCACGTGGGAGTGTGTGTGTGTGTGTGTTTCACTGTATGTTTATACTGACAGGCTGCTGCCCCAGTAGCAGAACAAATGCTAATTTAATCAATTGGCCATAAATCCTACTGGCCGCTGACTCATGCGTCTTCTGCCCTGGGGACTCCAACAAAAACCCTGCCAGTGCAGTTTGTTCAGCATACACACACTCATCTGCACACACACACACAAGTACAAGCATCCATCTTCCATTCTCATGTATCCCCTATTTCCATCACTGCAACATTAGAATCATTTAAAACACACATGCAGATGTTGACACGCTAAGGTGATTTCTTCTTCCTTCAGCTGTGCAGACAGATTAGAAGCTGCAATTGATCCATGTTAGGACTCTCACACACACACACACACACACACACACACACACACACACACACACACACACACAACTTTCCTGTTAGCCATCTTAACCAGAGAATTATTTATCGAGAACATATTCCTCCTCATTTTCGCCCCCTCTCCCCCACACACACGATGCTGACACACCTGCAGTTTCATGACATCCAAATCTGCTAAAGCTGCTGAGACAGCGTCTTCAGCCGGAGGGGGGTGGGTTTGCGAGACTGGTTGTGGGGGGGGGGGGGGGCACAGTGGGGCGATAGAGTGACAAAGAGACAGAAAAACAGGGATGCAGAAAGCGGCAGAGTGACAGAGGGAGAAAAAATGCCAGAAAGAGCAACAGAGCGATAAAGAAAAGTCAGAAAAAAGAATGACAAGAGAGCGGGCGGGGAAGGAGAGGAGCTGCTGTCTGCTAGCAGCATGGCTGGCTGCTACCCACAGGCTCTGCTCAGAATTCTGCAGGGCCTCTGTGGCCCGCGTGTTCCCCATCAATCTCAGCCGGCTCTGGCAGACGCCAGCGGCTGCATCTTAATCTGCTGGGGCCGGACGTGAGGACGGACAGGTCGCCTGGGCCACGCAGTAAATAACCCTTCTCCTGACTGTCCCCTTCTATTCCCCTATGCATACACAGCCATGGAAACACACACACACACATTCTGGCTGCTCTGCCTCTGCACAAATATTTCTGCAAAATCCGGATTTTGGAAAGACAGCGGAGTGAGCGCCGTGGCAAGTTTTGAGCATAAAAAATGCACGCTGCATGATTGCAAAGTCAAATTCCTGCAGTCGAGAGGGTAAAAAGTTGAAAGTGAAGCATTTTATTCAAAAGACATTGGAATAAACACTGCAAGAAGGAAATGTTCTATTGAATCAAGTGTTAGGATTATGGATTTGTATGAGCATAAGGCGAAGAAAAACTTGAGCATGAAAGTAAGATAGAGATAGTAATTCAACACAAATCTCTTGCTCTACGTATAATCTTTTTCATCAACTATCACTATTGAAATTGTCTCCATTGGGGGATACAGTGTGTAGAATATTAAAAAAATGTTTAAAAGTGATTCAAAGCTATTAAAGCATGGACGAAAGAAATCTGATTCGACTTTACTAAAGATCAACTGGTACATTTCTGTTGATTTAACCATACCTCTGATAGCCTCACTGGATCATTTCTCAAATACCCTGACACATCTAGCATACATATTTCAAATGTATGATATTTGTGACATTCCCTGCCCCATGGGGTTTTTATGGGGGGGGGGGGGGGGGGGGTAAAGGCACGTCTCTCATCTTTCACTATTTTATGTGTTTTTCTTTTCTATGCCTCTGTCTCAGATTCACACACACACACACACACACACACACACACACACACACACACACACACACACACACACACACACACACACACACACACACACACACACACACACACACACACACAAAGCCGGCATCATCTTTACAAGCCGCCGCGGTGACAGCTGCAAAGATCGGACACAAAAGATGCACTATCAGGGGAACACGGAGAAGGCAAGGTGAGAGAGACTCGCGGATTAGAGGGTCGGCTATCTCGCGCGCCCAGGGGTCTCTGAAATCCAGGAGGCAGCCGGCACGAGTCTCCGGGCTCAGGAGCTAAAGGCCACTCCGCCCACAACGCCGGTGCGAGGATCAGTTGAATTTACAACCTCGGCGCGGCCCTGCTTCGCTAACCCCCCCTCTTCTCCTCTCTGTTAGCGAGACCTTGACGGGTCAAAGGTCACCGTATCCTCCCCACCTGCCACGCAAGCTTGCTCCGTTGGCTCCGGGGGCAGAGCACACTGTGTTCCCACTGGGATGCCGGTAGCCATGGCAACCTTTGAACTCCACAAGCGAGAGGAGGTGAAGGATGAGAGCGGGGTTTGTAAGCTGACGGTGTTCTGCCTGTGTGAATGACAGCTTCCCAGGGTCTAACACACACATATATATATATATATATAAACAACATATACAACATATGTAATCACAAGCCCAGATGGAGGAGATATACGGGCGTGTTCTCGAACTGCACGGACACACACAAACACACTTGGCTTCTCTGTTTGACAGATGACCTTATACGCTGTGTGTGAGTGAGCGGCAGTCGGCCTCTGCTGGGAGTAATAGTGTCCAGAATGACATGTTATGACAGGAAGTAGCACTGCGGCAAGTCACACACACACACACACACACACACACACACACACACACACACACACACACACACACACACACACACACCTAGCCAACAATGTGTGTGGCTTGTCTTTAACACCCTCATACCAGCTCACCAAAGGAAGAGAAGGCATTGAGGATTTGTTTTAAGAAAGAAAACATGCTTAAATGTAATAAATTGACAATGTTGATGTTAAACTTGACACATGTCGTCAATGAGCAATAGCATAGGTCTCAGATATATACAAATATATAAAAACATGTCTATGAAGTGTTTTGCTCAAAATACCAGATCACCCATTCTAGCCATGCCTCATATCCCTCTATTTCACTTCCTGTTTCAAAAGTGATGATTTTGGGTATAAACCTTTAAAAAAAAATTTGATAAAAAAGAGGGGCGGAGCCTATGCCTGCTCATGCGGGAGATTCTACCGGCAGATACTGCCGTGATGAAACGCCATATCATGGATTATCAAGGATTATTTCTGAAACAGTATGGAGCTCAAAGGCTTTCTCTCTTGCCGGTTATACCACAAGGTGAGTTCCTTTTTATTTCCTGCTTCTTCACACACATGCTCTCCAGTACAGGTTAGCTCTGAGTGTTAGCGATGCTAATGTAAACACCGACCATATAACGTCCAAAACAGTCGGGCATTGTTTCTGATAGCAACTTTCTGATAGTGCTGTGGGTCTGCATTGCCGATATGGCGTCATTTCGGACGCAAATCTGGATCAGCTCCGTTGTAGCCCCGTTTTTAGAGATTTGGGTACGGAGGAAAAGAGAGAGGGTTTTATTTTCTGACGCTGCGTGAGTTCCCCGACACACCAGGGACACATATTTATGTATAAAAGACATCAAAAAGTGCATTTTGCATATGGGTCCCCTTTAAATCGACTTGCTTGGCTGCATCATAGAGTATTTTAAACATGTAATATCTACATTGAAGAGCTTCTTAGGTGCTTGTTTGAATACCTGAATGAGCAGTTATCTCTCTCCACAGAAGCCCAGTATCAGCCGGCACTTCCTCACAAGACGAGATGGCTTCAGAAGTCCAATTTCTTTGACGAACGTGGCAAAGAGTGGGAAGAGCCCGTCTACCTGTGTGAAGACAAACACGGCCGATAAAGAAACACCTGAGACCAGCTTCAAACTCTGTGGCATTCAAAGGAGAAAACGACACATGCTGCAAAGCTGAACATATTGAGAGTGACAAGATGAACAATTCAAATTCGCACTCTTCACTGCCAAGTGTCTGTTAGGCTTTTTTTTTTTTAAATATATGTTATTCTTGTTTTCTATTTGTTTCTGAGATGCGTTGAAAATATCTTAAATTAGAGTATCTACCAATACCGACACTTATTGTGGTCATCTTCAGGTTCATATTGTATTTAGTGTCACTACTGTGCCATTTCTCCATGCTTTAATGTTCAAAAAGCTCTTTATTTTTCTCATACTGTGCTGGTGGATTTGTCAGGGCATCTTTGTTCTGAAAATCATGAATAAAATACCCTAACTTCGGAAGTGTCCCTCCTTATTTGTCAAACTCAGACTGCTAAAGTTTCATATTTGCTTCGGCAGAATTAATTTGTGCACAGAACAAGGACTGTGGATTTAGTTGGAGGAGGAATAATCACAATGACCAAAAACTATTTGCAATGTACTTAAGGGCATGTGTACGGAAGGGCCAGACATAAGGAGGAAAAAGTGAAGAGCAAGACGTTGGTTATTTTGCACTTGGAGAAGAAAGTTTGAAAATTAAGTTTAAAAAACATGTCAAAGAATAAAGTTAAAATGTGGTGAATAAACTTGAACCGTTGGAAAATAAAAGAAACTACTACGTAAGCCAAATATAACTAAAGTTTGACCTAATACTTGACATTTTGTCTGGTGAAATGCCAATATTAAAAAAAGTCTCCATCCCCTTATTTTTTCCCCCTTATGCCTGGCACAAATAGCCTTCCGTACATGTGGGTATTGTATCAAGAAAACACCCGGCCTTAAGTATAACCTTTGAAAAAGAAAGGGGAAGAGAAGGCATGGTTAGCTGGAAGGTGGAGCAGGGGGAAGGGAGCGGGTGAAAAATCCTTGCAGGAGGCAGAGATAGCGAGGGGAGGGTGGAGCTGACACCTTGACGGATTGATTGAGATCGCCCAATACACGGTGTTGCCTCCAGCCGAGATTAGCAAGAGGTCTGGGTCAGCACAATCTTGGTGTGTTAGATAACTCCTGCCTCGCAGCTGCAGCTCCATACTGCACCTCAAAAAATGTCTCTAGATATCTCAGAAAACTTCAGGTTTGAGAAGCACGCTTGTGTGTGCATGATAGAGAGAAAGAGACACACTGTGGGGGCCTGGTATCCATGGCAACGTCTGCCAGGTGCACTGGTTCATATGCGATTCAGGTAATTCCACGTACAATGAAAAGCATGCATATAAGGTCAGTGGTATTCAAATGCACTGCATGTTTCCCCCCCCCTCTGTATTCATATTCCCTCCTGCACATATGAACCCATATCTCCCATAATGCCCTGCTTGAGTGGCAGGTATGATATTTCCACAGGGTTTGATTGAAGACTGCATTCAAATGTTGACGGAATATGTCATGCATGTTATTGTGTGTGTTTGTTACACACACCGAAGATGATGATTTAGACAAGGTCGTGATTTAAAAAAAATTGAAATATACGGAAAGAGAAAATAGGACTTGAAGAGAAAAATTGGGGGAGAAGAAGTGTCATAGGGCTTGCTGTCGATGGGGTTTTGGAGGCTTGTGTTAAGCCAGGGGCTTTGACAGCTGGGTTTAAGGGGAAAGGAAAGGGCTATGGATTGGAGTCAGGTCTCTACTTCATATTCTGAAGATTAAACTCCTATCCTGCTCCTCCTCCTACACCATTTTGGACGTCTGTGGCATGATTTTTACTCGGCTGTTTGTGGGTGTTTTCTGCAGTGATTTACAGCCAGGGTTAGTTGCTGCTGGTAAAACGTGCAATCAGATATTCCGTGACAGAACTCGCCAGCATTAGCAGTCCGAGTCGTACATTTGCTGTAATCACCAGGCACGCTGACAATGTTGATATGCACTCCAATGTGATGGTGATGTGATAAAGAAGTGAATAATGCAAGCACGGGCTGATTGTGTTTGTGCGTTCATGTGTTTTCAACTGAGAAACATGAAAAGATTTGGATTTAGAGGCAGAATTCAAATGTATTTATACAAGATTCATAGCGGAGAAGATTAGTGGATACACAGACAATTAATGGACTACATTTTAAATACAACACAATGGCCAAAATATGACAGATATGTGAATATATTCCGTTTTTTTTCATCTTTTACATAAATAATGATAGCAGATGTACATTAATGGAAAATTGCAAAAGCTTTTTACATTATGGTATTATTATTATTATTGCGAGCAACCTTGATATGAATGTATCTTGGGAATGAGAATTGTGCCAAATTGATAAAATGTGCACAACATGCATATAGATTGAAGACTTATTTTCACATGGGACGGAAAAGCAACACTGCAAATGATCTGAATGTGCACAGCTTGCAGAGCCAAGTGCACATTCAGTGATAACTAATGACACCTCCCCACTCATAGGCTAATTATGGTCTGCCTATAGGCTATCCTAGCTGCTGGTCATTATTAAGGGGAATCAATGTCCAATCAGGTTATTGACATGGACTCAGAAACGGATAAGAAGGCTGGATTGTAACACATATTTATGATATTTGCTATAAAAGGGTTTTAATGACGAGAAGATGACTGCACGGTACATTATTGGAGCTAAATGTAATACTTTTGTTGCCTACACATCCAGGTTTTATGACAGAGGACACAATATTGGTTGGGTCACCCGTGAGTATGCTTGCACCAGTGGTGTAGTCAATCACTCGATAGGTGAAGATGGGTATGTTTGACTTGTGTGTGTGTGTGCGTATTAAAAGGCCTCCGAAATGACCTCGCACATAGAGATGATGGTCGTAAATTGGGTTGAAGTCTCATTTTCCCCGCAGGATTTTGACCAGCTGCCACAGCTTAGAACCCATTTGGCTCCTACAGCACCGGTCCTCTGCACATACTCCAAGTGACACAGTTAATGAGTACATTTTATGGCCAGCTTCGACGACCAAGGAGAAGCAAATGTAATGTGAATCACGAGGGCAGTAAAGAGAACACATAATAAGTAATACAGGGCTGTAGCCCACTGGTTTGTCATTAAAATCACAATATGGTTTGGTGGGACAAAGCCAGTGGCACAGTTAAGATCAGTGCCATTCACAGATCATATCAGGCTGGGATAAATGAGACATGTGCCAAGTGTAACATAATGGGGCAATGCTGACTATCATGGGGGGAATAAATAAAGAAGGATTTTGCTGCCACCATGTGGATTGTAAGATAATTGCCATTTCAACAATATACAAGATATTTACAGAAAATACAAATGTTTTAAAATCTAACATGTGATCCGTAATGAATTGACCTATTCAAGGAATAATTCTAGGTACGATATTTCATGTAATTTTGAAATGAAATGTTAGTGTATTTGTAAACGTAATGGTAAATTAGTTGTTGAAATCAATATGGGTGTTTAGGTCCTCTGTTTCACATCTCTTGATTAACAGTATAGTCAGAAAGCGTTATATGTTTGAATTTCAGTAAATCATTTTGCAAGTCTTTAAACCATTCGCATTGTTGAAAAATCTATTTGCACACAAAAATAATTACGTTATTATAAAAATATAGTTTCTCATATCACAGTTAAAAATGATAGCAGTGAACTATGTATTACTTGTCCATGGTTCCCCAAAATGCCTTATATATAGATATATGACAGTTATTATTATTTTTTCAATAGATTTATACTTAAAAAACTTGGCGCATGCTCAGATGAGTTGCACAAACTCAAGCACTTCTCTCGGCTATCTCCGTGGTTTTTCAGCCTTACCTCGGCAACTTCCGTGACTTTCCGGATATCTCCGTATCTCGGTCGGGTCCTGTCGACAGAGCTGATTTTCTCTGTCGTCGTCTCCCTCGTCCTCCTCTCCGTGTTGTTGTTCTCGGTGACGCGACGGAGGTGTAGCCTGACGCGGTCTCTTACGTGTCGGTCTGAATAAAAGTGGAGCTCCGTAGACCCGGGAGTGACGAAGCGAGTCTGTGTTGGTAAGAGGATACGCATCCGATGTTTGCTAAACAGATAGATGGCTGCCCAGAGAAATTATTTTCGCCTAATATCCGCTCAATGCCAACAAAGAGATCATGGCGGCGGTGTTGCAGAGGCTCTCAAAATGAGTCAGTCTCTCTCTGCAAGGCTCGCAGCACAACTGAGACATAGGTATTAATATGGGAGTGGGCTTGAATGTTTTTTTTTCTTACATTGTTTATAAATAAGTTACAGAAGCAATTGTTCAAGTAAATGTATGTATTCTAATACTAACCTTACGTACACACATTCCAACCACTCGTAAGTGAAAGTGGGAGAAAAAATCTATAGTTGCAAACATAACTGGCATTCAATGCATGCAGACATTTCCCTCCATAAATGTTCACAGCTAGCAACCTAACGTTATTAGTTAATTCAATGTAATGTTAATTTGAAAACCTGTCTAATCCCACAGCAAAGTGCCATATTGCGAAACAAGCTGTTAGAAATGGAATTAAAGAGTTGCAATAGAGCCTTGATTAATGTTTAATAAATGGCGGTTAAATGTACTAGCATCCAATGCACTGCCATTAGCTAGCTGGTTAGCATGCTAACAGAATCAATGAAGCTCACACTGCTGAAGCTAGCTAGCTACATGCTATCTGTACATTGGTAACACTCGAGAACATGGCTAGCCAGGCACTTGGCTTTAGCATTCTGAGTTTATGGAATGTGCGAGCTTTATTAAAATGTTGTATCATGTTTAAGATATGCACATGTATGTTCTATTGTTGATGGACGTCAATACAACATGCGCCACATTATTTTACGAAGACGTATACGATGTTTTACCTATGAATTGTATGCTAGCATGTTTAGCTAAGCCACACCCTCCTTTACACCATCAACAAGCCTGGTGGACAGGGCACAACCTCCTGAGTGTTTTCTGTACACCAAAGACCTCTTTCTCACTGTTTGTGTTGCACAGTCCTATTTAAACATGATGACAAGCAGTTTCTTACTTGTTGCAGATTTTAAATGACAATGGAGGCTGGTTTAGACACACAGCAAAGTGGTGAAACAGTTGTCTCGGAGTCTGAGACCCAGCAGATCACTCTGGCCCAGGTAAATCTTTACAAAATAAATGTACACGTTTCAATATACGATGCATAATACCTGATGGAAAATAATTGATTCTTGTGAGAATTTTGTACACAGATAGGGAATGACTCAGGGTTGTCATGGTTGCAGGCTTCTATAGCAGCTGGCCAGGTGACAACCAGTGGTCCTACAGTGACTCTAGTGCAGTTACCGAACGGTCAGACAGTGCAAGTGCACGGGGTGATCCAAGCTGCTCAGCCCTCAGTCATCCAGTCTCCACAAATCCAGACAGTACAGGTGAGAGAAAACCCCTATGCATTGATATTTGTTTTGTTACAGTGCATCATAATTGAGCTTTAAAGAATGTCCACTATTTTCTAACATGTTTGATCCGAATTCTAAAAGCCATGTACTTGACAGGTTTCATGTACTTTTTATTCATGTATTTTTTCTTTTAATGTTTCTTTTATTATCTTTTCTTTTTAATTACTGTTTTTAAATGCCTTTGTCTGAATGTCTTTCATTTTTGTAAAGCACCTTGAATTGCCTTGTGTTGAAAGGTGCTATATAAATAAACTTGCCTTGCTTTGCACCTGAAAACATTAACTTTTATGATTTGAAAAGCGCAAATATGGACTTTTTGCTATTGTTTTTTTAAAAATGGCGCTCAACACTGCATTGATTTAACAACGAGTCAGTTGTTATTAATGACAACTGTTCAGGTAACAATGTCCCAAAACAAGAAGCTGTTAAAATAAGACTTTAATGATTATTGTTTGCTTACAGATCTCAACTGTTGCTGAGAGTGAGGACTCTCAGGAATCGGTTGACAGCGCGATAGATTGTCAGAAGAGGAGAGAGATCTTGTCCAGAAGACCTTCTTATAGGTCTGTGCAACATCTTATCTTTGGGGTTTTTATGTCTGAATTTAGAAAGATAATAACTGATGCTGATCCAATTATTGTTGCATTTATGCAAACACCCTGAAAAGTTAGTTGATATATTTCTGCGTTTGTACCCTTCCACAGGAAGATTCTGAACGATTTATCGTCAGACCCTCCCGCAGTGGCTCGAATCGAAGAAGAGAAGTCAGAGGACGACTCAGCCCCTGCCATCACCACGGTTACAATGCCCACTCCCATCTATCAAACCAGCAATGGCCAGTACAGTGAGTACTTTTACATACTGAGAAAACAGGAAGTGGTTTGTGTTGAAATATGCAAGCTGCCCTTTCTCTATCCTATGCAGTGGATTTGTTGAGTTTAAGTTAATTTGAGACTGATTCTAACACTATTATGTCCCTCTGCAGTTGCCATTACCCAGGGTGGGGCCATCCAGCTGGCCAATAACGGCACAGATGGCCTGCAGACGCTGACCATGTCCAACACGGCCCAGCAGGGGGCCACCATCCTGCAATACGCCCAGACCAGCGACGGGCAGCAGATCCTGGTGCCTAGCAACCAAGTGGTTGTACAAGGTGGGGAAACTATTAAAAACATGTTCAGCTGAAGCCTTATAAAGGTTTGAAAAACTGTCAAAGTGGGTTTGTTTTAATTTCTGTGACTCTTCTCTGTCAGCTGCCTCTGGGGACGTCCAGGCCTACCAGATCCGCACAGCCCCCACCAGCGCCATCTCATCGGGGGTTGTCATGGCGACCTCGCCTGTAATGGGTACAGGAGGAGGCGAGGTGGAAGTCACGCGAAAAAGGGAGGTCCGACTAATGAAAAACAGGTAAGGGTGTCATGAGGTTCACTTAATACTTTTTACTTTTCTTTTTAACGCTGTGTTGTCTCCAGGCAAACGGTTGCAAGTCCTGAGATGCTTCAGTGTCACATAACCATCTTTAGGACAGGTTTCAGCTGACTGTCAATGTTGGCTCAGTAAATGAAATGACACCAGGTGCTGCTCTTTAAACTATTATTGTCAGATGGTAAATGTATTGTAGTTGGTGTGATTCATTCAGGATGGTGTGACAGTTAGGCCTGTCACAGTAACTGCTTTTGTTGGACGATATCTTGTCCCAGAATCAGTTTCGATAAACAATTGTATTGTAATTGCTCGACAATTACAAGCCACAATCATCATATAATAATAATCATAAAGCAAGTACACCCTATTTTGAATTAAACGTGGATCTTAAATACATTATAATACATCTCACATCCACATAATTGCAGCATTTGGAAATAAATTCAATATCAGCAAGTTTATTTTATTTGTATTTCATGTAAATATTGCTTTGTTTTACTGTTATAGCCATGCAAAATATAAGAAGCTAGGCCATACAGGTCATTGTAGCTTATGTTTAGACCTTAACCACAGACATAAACTCACACATATCCTACTGTCACACAGGGAGGCAGCCCGCGAGTGCCGCAGGAAGAAGAAGGAGTACGTCAAGTGTCTGGAGAACCGTGTGGCCGTGCTGGAGAACCAGAACAAAACCCTCATCGAGGAACTGAAAGCACTTAAAGACTTATACTGCCACAAATCGGAGTAGAAACATCAGCACGTGCCTGCCAGAGGGGGGGTGCGGGGCAACAGCAAGCGCCTGTCCCCATGTACAGAGACTCGGCACAGGAGCCATGCATCTGGATGCCACGCCCCCTTTTTCTACTCATGTGCTTTCTTTTTAAAAACTGCAGTAAATGGACTCGCCGGGATTAGAAAACACACATGAAAAGTCGGAGGAATGTTCAGAATGGCAACAGGGTCCTTGAATGAACAATGAGGATGTTCCTTTCTTATTATTTGCGATGTCACCAAAGGGAAGCATTCCAGTCACAGGTGCCTGGATACACACCAGCAACAGGGAGCGGCTGCACTTCCATCGCCAAGGACCTTTTTACAGGTGAATCTCCCCAAGGCTCTTTGGGAGAAGCGACGTTTGAAACCGAAACCGCTCTCGATCACTCGCATTAACGTCTGTTACTTACTAACACTTTGAAATGTAGACGGGCCGGGTCATGGGACATATGATCTTTTTTTAGCTGCGTTTTGTTTCACGTATCAGATGGTTTGCTTGCATAATGCCATTTTATTTTTTAAATTGACTTTGCCTTGATACGGGATGGACACAAAATGCAACCAGTATGTTTGGGTTGTAACATGGTTTTCATGTTAAATGCAGCTTTAAAGACACATTGCAAAAGTAGTCATTTAAGGTTACAGATTTCTTTCTGATGCATGTTCACAAACATATTACTGAAGGCTCATTGTTTTTGATTTCGGGACAGATTAATTCAATTGAAATGCAGCTCATGCAAGTGTGTAAACCAAAAAATTGTTAAACTACAGTTTGTGATAAAACTGTTTTCAATAATGTTTTTGTATGAAGGATTTTTTTAAAGACAAATGACTTTAAAAAACGTGCCTGTTAAGAATGGGCATATCATCCGGGTTATTTTTAGAACACTTAATAGGGCTTTCCCCCCTAATACACTACAGTGTTCATAACACTATATATTCTGTAGTCCTAACCAAGTGTCGGAACATCATCGTAAAATACCGCTTTTTTAAGTTTGATTTCATTCATTCCTAGATTCTTTTTTAGTGTAAATCAAAAATGATGAGCCTTACTTCTCTACAAAGAAATAAATACTTTGTCTCCATATTTCTTAAACTCATTGCCCGTCACTGGAATCAGAGATTGCTTTATATGTTGGTTTATTATACTGTCTTTGCACATGTAATGTCACATTGAGAATTCTGTATAATTGAAAAGTCCTGGGGTTCAGGTTGGTGTGTAATAAGAATATCTGGACCTGTCTATGTACAGTAGCGGGGTCCAGGTCTCTGAAGGAATAAGCAAGAGGCTGTCTCCAAATTCTGTTTACAGGAAGTGGGATGCTCACTTTCCTCGCTTAAGCAATCCTACCACATTTCACACCAGGAAAACACTAATCACTAAGTGTACATGGGTGTTTTGCTGCTTGTGAATGATCAAGGCGTTATCATGCATTTGATTGGACGGTTTTAGTTATGTGGAGCTTCCAACCTCATCAAAAACGTCTGGATTGCACCTATCAAGAAGAGGATTAAGTGCAAGCAATTTAAAAGGACTTCTTCACCGTGAACAAATGTCATCACAATGGAATGCCATGTTGTATTATGTATAGTCATTTTTTTTATGTTGCTTATCATTAATTTTGTATTCACACTTTCTAAATGTCAGCACCAACTTGTATAAAACTGCATTATGTTAGAGCTATTCAAATATTGACATTTTTGGCAGCTGTTAATAAATGTGTTTCTGGTAATATTTTATTGGATTATTATGCAAAAACAGCAAATTATTACAAATGAATGAGTGAAAACTCATGTCACAAATCCCTCCGAGGTGGCACTTTCCAAGATTTATACACATGGATGTCCCTCTGTTTGTCGTAGTAGACTTCTTCTACTGTGAAACGCTGCTTCAGCATGCTCAGAAAGTCTGTGTCTCGCTTGTAGCGGATCTTGCAGGCCAGTAGAACCACAGAAGTGTCCGAACACAGGTGCTCCAGAGTCTGCAGCAGCGGCACAAAGGTGTCCTCCAGGTACACGATGTCTGCTCCCAGCACCACATCATACCCCCCTGCTGTGTAACGTTCAAGGCCCTCTCCCCAAGTCAGCTCAGACACAGCCACTGATCCCTGGGTGTCTTGGGGTAGGTTTGCCTTCACATTTGCAGACAGGAAGTCCATGGCCGGCTCTCTGTCAGTGATGGTCACTCTTTTTCCACCTAGAAAGGTTGCATTAGAAGAATAAGGATTTTAGAAAAGGACAAAGTGCAGACTTAAGGGTTGTACTGTCTCTGAATAATACATGACGTCTCAATGCTACATGTATTATTGCTATATAACGTTAATGTGTATTGTCTGGGGCCCTATTCTCAAGCTTCCTATAGCTTAGGGTGTCCCATTTCACATGTCTCCATTATGTCCTATAATTGTACTCGCATCTTATTTAAAACGTGAATAAATGATGATGTAGGTTAAAAATGGGACATTGAATGGCCAGTATTCATATTTCCTGGACAGTGAACTCACCAAGCAGTGCTGCAACGATGCCCACCAATCCAGTGCCAGCTCCGAGTTCAATGACCTCCTTCCCCTTCAACTCCACCTTCCCCATCTCCAGATAAATGCACATAACAACAGCCTGGGAAACAAAACGTAATGTATTTGTAGTCAAATAATAAAACGTTAGTAGGCTATTAATGTTAACACCAATGTGTCACTTACCGCATCCCAAACAACCGCTGCTACCCCGAGTTTCTTCCAGTCCTGGGTAAGATGGAGGTCATGGTTAGCAAAGCGAAACTGTGCTGATGAATTATGGAGTTTAGAAAGCGCAGGTAACGGATTTTCTACGTACGGAACCAGAGCCATGCTTTTATAAAAGGGGTAGAAACTAAACAATGGTGTATTTTACCTGTGACTTCACGCATGCGCACTATGGTTCTTCTTCTTCTTCTTTTGATTTTATGGCGGTTGGCAACCAGCGTTAAAGGTGCATTACCGCTTTCTACTGCATTGGAGTGTGGACCAGAATAATCAACCTTCGAAAATAAACAAATGTATTTTTAAAATAAATAAATGATTGTTCTTGAATTTCTAACATATCATTTGAGATTCAGTTGTTCAAAATTCCAAGCTTCCTGTTTTCTGACTTTCTTTGGTAGCCTACTTGTAAGGCTTCTGGCTCTTTTACTGAGTCAATACCTCCATCTTCTGGTGGTTTGCATGTACTTCAATGCCAATTTATTTTAAATCATGTTTCTTCTAAATCATCATAACATTTCCTGTTTCTTTTAGGAACAAGCAACTTCAGAGGTTTTGCGTTATTAAACATTGTAGCGTATTTGCAAGACTCATTTCCCAGCCCACTCCTCATCAATGAGCAATTTCAACCAATCATGTAACAGCTTGGCTAAAAGTGACCAATGAGCAAGCCTGGTTTTAAAATGGGCGTGCACGCAAAGGATTTTCTCAACGGCCGTGTTTTCTATTTAATTAAGGGGGCGGTGCCTGCAGATGAAGCCCACTAGTTCTGTAAAGCTCACAACCACAACACATAGCACCAACACAATTTCCGTTTGACCTGCGTTCCTGTACACAAAATAAAAGCATTGAAATCTGGAAATAAAAGCTTCATCACATAAACACTTTTAAACCTGACATGAGGGGCGTTTCCAACTCAGAACCATGATGCATATTGTATTTTTTTGTTTTGTTTACAGGTTTTTAAGATAGGATAAGTAATACTATTCTGAATTAATGTAAAACGTGAACAAAATAAACAAATTAACTTAATTAAAAGCTGGAGAAATCAGGATTTTTTAAAAAAGTATAGCTTTTTTTATGAATAAAATGTCCTTGCATGAAGTCAACGGTTTTCATTTTGAACAGAATAATTAGCACACACATTGCCAGATATAAAATATACGTCACTAAATAAGAATGTTAAGACCATGACACCATCAAATACAAGAGGACCTTTACTTTGAAAATCAGTAGCCGGAAGTTACATCTGAACTTTCAGTGCTGCGTTGAATTTGACATCCAAGACGTGTCTCCTGCAAATGCGACGAGATGAGAGCTAACGTTGGCTACCTCTTAAAAATTCCAAAACTCGTTATCTTTTCACGTATTTATTGATCCAAAGAGTTGTTTCCAGTTGGGTAATGTAAAGTGTATTCTTGTAGATAAGCCTTTAAGTGTGACAGGGACTGTAACTGCAGTAAAATATGGATTATTCCATGCAAGCCAGGAATGGATTGAGCTGCGGAAGCTAGCATTAGCCGGCTAGCTATGGAGGGAGCTAGAGGAGCCTGTGACTTTGTATGTTAGCTTTTATTCAATAACATGAGCTAATATTAGTCATTTAACGCCCAAAAAGTATTAAGTTCACGCGTGTTGTTGTTATTAAAGTGCACCAGTGCTATGCTGCGCACACGCCCTGAAAATGTCAGCTGTCCTGCACATACTGCAGACACCCAGTTGGCTGTCATTAAATCCCATTCAACTCTGAAGCAGAATTCTTCACTTTGCTGCCAAAAATACAGGCTAGATTGGGTCCTAGTAAACTAAATGCTTTATCTGAAGAGTCAGTCAGCTTTAGATTGGGGTTTCTTTCATTGACTGCCACTTAGAGGATTTAGATTAAACCTAAGCTGCAGGAGTTGTATGGGAAACATTGCTGGCTGTAGCAGGACTGTTGTAGGTCAAAGATGGGAGGTTCGGTGTCTTGCTGCATCTCTCCTGGAGAGAGTCCCAAGATCCACAGGAGGGAGGTGGAGCTGGAGGAGTGTCCCATCACCACCACCGAGGATGTGAGCGAGGACACTGGGACCTACCTGCAGCACATCAGCGACAGGGAGCTCCCGGACGGTGGGTGGTGAATCACTTGGCTGCTTTTTTGGGACACTTGGCAACATGGCATCATTATGGAGACTTTTGGGACAAACCGATTCAGTATTTGAATGCTTTCCACTTGTTCTTACAGAGCTGGCCCAAGAGTCAAACCCATCAGACCACCCCAGAGCCAGCACCCTCTTCCTCAACAAGTCGCAGACAGACGGTCAGTATTCCCTGCTAAAGCCATCACCAATAATCAGTTTGACACCCTCTGAATCTCCTAAACCCACTGACTTCTTATTTTATTTTTTAATATTTCAGTGCGTGAGAAGAGGAAAAGCAACTACTTGAATCATGTAAGTGACAGGTCTGCGTGTACTTGATGCTTAAGTTTTTCTTACACTTGGCCAAAATTTGAACCAGAAATGCCATTCACTTAATTAAATGTTTAAAAGGATGTATTGCTGTGGGGCTCTTTAAGGTACTTATCCGTAATCTGAAGCTAAGTAATGTACTTTTGTGATGGTGGGAGTAGCAAAATAAAGCAATATCAAGATGCAGCACATTCCTAATTCCAGCATCTGTAGGTAAAACACTGAATAGGGTAAAGTACCTCATACAGCCCCACTTTAAAACATCCAAACTGTAACAGGTATCCCTCCACTCATTGTAAGCATGCTCCATTCCCTCCTCCCTTGCAGATGTCCCCTGGGCAGCTGACAAAGAAGTACAGTTCCTGCTCAACAATATTCATCGATGACAGCACCGTTAGCCAGCCCAACCTCAAGAGCACGATCAAATGGTAAGTGACACTCCCTCGCCTCTGAAATATCTTCTCAGAAATACTTTATCTTTTGTAATTTAGTTTGCTGCTTTCCTTTTTGACCAAATTATGGTCATGGGACAAGGAAAGAGTCATGGGCTTTGTCCCTCACTTCTCAACACATTATTATTTCAGCTATTCTGCTTCGAGCTGACACGCTAACCCGTTGATCGGCCTCTTTACTAAAATGCAGAGAAAATATCAATATGTCCTTCAGTCCCATTCCGACAAACGTGATGTATAGCAGCCGGTAAAGTTCCCGGCGGATATTGGAAGACATTTAAAACGCAGCCAGGAGGAAATCACAACCAGTGGTTCTCTGCTTATCACTGTCGGTTTCTCTTTGTTCCAGTGTCGCATTGGCCATGTACTATCACATAAAGAACAGGTAAGAACAGTTTGTTATATATCATACATTCCACTGCTGTTGTGTTTTTAATACTGTTTCATCTTCATCTCTATCATAATGGGACCATTTTGTTAGGGGCCGGCTAGTCAGTGAGGCAGGTAGCTAGTCAGTGAGGCAGGTAGCTAGTCAGTGAGGCAGGTAGCTAGTCAGTGAGGC